>VBRH01002136.1:8009-20323 GCA_014578085.1 Cardamine resedifolia
TATTTTAAAGTTATTAATTTTGATTTTTTTTTAAATTATATTTTTAATATAAATATTAAATCTGCACACCAGTCTACGCAGGCTTGGACATAGATACATAGACTACGGTCTTAGTGGGTGGCCCATTACGGTCCGAAAACAAAAAATTGTCCGCTGCAGAACGGACCAGATGGACGCGGACCGGCCCGTTTGATACCTCTGTAGGGTATGGAGAAACATTAAGGATGACAAATTTACAGCTTTTCGATGAAGGCATGAGAGATTTATGTACGGAGATCCTGGTATTTTGAGTTCTGAAATAGGAAAGAAAAAAATATTGGCATTTTAAGTGACGACCCAACAATATAATTGGGATCTGGTATTAATATTATTTGTGCCAATTTATAAGAAAAGAAAAAAAAAACTGATATTCAAGATTTGAACTTGGGGAGTATTGGATTATTTTCCTCGCACAGAATTTAAACAAGTTAGTAGAGAAAGTTCAAAGTTCTAGAGAAGAAAGCGTCAAGGGGAACTGAAAAGAAAGTAAAAGTATTATTACTGTGTAAAGGTGAATCACAAACCCATACTGGGATGTAAAAAGGCTTCAGATGAAGCAAAAATTGTGAGAAAAACATATTACCACTAGTCAACGATTAATGTCTGATTTCACCATCTTCCCCAACCTCTCCATCCTCTAGCTCATCATTACCACCACCTCGACGACTACTCTCCCGTTGATCCTTCTTCTGTCTTTTATGCCGATTTTCACTGTCTGATTCAGGCGAGTTCGCGTGCTGCCAAGAGACGATACCATCTTATGTTTAATCTTTAATCCCAACAAACAAATTTCAAGTTCAGCTGAGTATAGGGAGTGTACCTACCTTTCTTGATTTTTTTCTATCACTACCATGTTTACGGGATGATTTCTTCGACTCTTCTCTGTCATCTCTATCAGAACTGACATCTTCATCAGAGTTGTGATGCCGTCTCCTATGTTTTCTATCTCGATCTTTTCCCTTTCGTTTCTCGTCCTTGTGACCTTCGCTCGCATCTACAGCGGTCTCACCATCTGATTCTTCCCTTTTACTCCTTTCTTTTCCCCTCTCTTTTTCACGTTCTCTTTCTTTTTCTCTTCTCTCCTTCTCCTTGTCTTTTCGCTTCTCTTTCTCGTCCCTTTCTTTCTCTTTTCTAACCTGAATAGACCACAACATTAAAGTCTTCCGAGACCTGTTTTTTACATAAAAGACACGAAGAATCAGTACCTTTTCCTCATCCCGCTTACGCTCTTTCTCCTTTGCCTTTTCCTGTAAACTCGTTATGTATTCCTCAAATAACCCTCTGCTAACACTTTCATCTCCAATCGATCTGAGGAAATCCAAAAGTCGGACATTAAGAAGGTAATACCACAGCCTTTTTTAATTAATTTAAGATGTTGGCTATAAGAACTATTTGGTAAGCCATGAAGCATCCTATTCGAAGCAAGAAACTATATACCTGTACTCTTGACTTTCTTCAATTAGTTGTTTGGTATCTTCCCAATTTGAAGCTGCAGTTATTTCCTAAACCAGAAAAAATGTTGAACGTCCCAAAGAATCCAGGAAAAACAAAAAATCATCATGGATAAAGATAATATACCTTGAAAGTGTGCAACAGATTAGTAAATTCTTCAGCCATACGCTGAAGCTTTCTCGCCTCTTTTTCCTCTTTTTCCTTCACTCTCTCAACCAAGTCATTATATATAAGCTAATAAACAAGGGAAACAGAAAAAAAAAATTAGAAATCTGGCATTAAAAGAACATCTTCACACATCTTTGTTGTACTCAAGACAATCTGGCAATCAGAAATTATTTATGCAAATCTCAACAATAATGAATCTAGAAGTAGGTGCAAAATAACCAATTGCAGGTGTCAGATAGGTTAAAGCATGACAGGAACAACGATTAAAACTCCCTATACATGTACACAATATATTTCTTCTAATGCACACAATTCATATTGACCGTTTTTATTGATTAATTTATCTGCTGACACATGTTCTTTTAACAACTGAGCCCGTACCTTTAAATTTATGTCTGATATTGGTTGAGAACTGAGATCTTCTGCAATAGCAGACTTAAAATCTTCAAACATCCACGAGGAGACCATGGAAAGCTGGTAGAGAAAAGGATTAGAGAAAAGTTTGGTATAAATAATAAGTAAAAATGCAAGCTATCATGACTTACCTTTCTTGACTTCATAGCATCTTTTACACGACTCTTATCCTCATGATACTGTCAATCAAAACAAAAAAATAGGTTTGATTATCACAACTATCATATTCACGCAAAAGCTAGAATAGTCCAAATTACCTGTTTCTCTAATTCTTCTGTGACATCTTCAAACAAGTCTTTTGGAGTTGAGCCAGATGTATTAGATGCAACAGCTTGGTATTGGGGTAAGTCTTTTAACTGTAGATAAAATAACTAAGTGAAACGATACAACATGAAATATAATTTTTCTAAAGGAGATCTAAAAATTGGTCAGACACCTCAATGCAATAATCCAACCAGTATGTCTTGGCTGTAAGGATGCCAGTAGCAACATGTTCTTCCAATAGTGTACGAAATGCATCACGGTTTTTTCTTTCAGCCCGCCTTACATGTTCCTAGCTCCACAAGAAAAAGAAAGCATGAGCCTTGGACTTCATAAAGAATGAAAATGAGATTACAACCCTGAACATTGAACTTACTTTCTCTACTTTTTTCAGCTCCTCTTCTGCCTTCTCTAGGTCAATAATGTATTCCTGGGATAACAAACATTAGAAACAAATTCTAATGTGGCAACCAGAACTCCTAGATGAAGTTACTTACCTCAAAACCAATCAGACGATCTATCTTTTCAAGACGTGAGCATCTTTCATCATCTTCTAGTCTCTCTAGAATTTTGCGCCATTGTGAACCAACCTTGAAACACGTATTACAAAAAGTATTATGGCAAGGTCAATGAAACAAAAAGGTTTGCAGTAATTAGCATCACAAAAAAATGGTGTACTTTGATATAGTCGCAGGTTTCAAGAAACTTTCTATATTCTGCCATATTCTGCCGATGTTCCTCCACTGCCTTTTCTCTTTCCTGCAGATTAAAAGGATTCATGATGTCAATTCAAATAATGAACTTGCCTCTTCTTTCAATGAAAAAGAACTATATATATTCTCTATAGAAGCTTCAAAAGCCATCACGCTGGCGCACCAGGTTTTCTCTCAGACTCAATCTAAGTGCCCACCAAAATCATTAGTTCACCATAATTAACTCATGCCTCTTGTGATCATACCAAGGTAGAAAATAACCATTTGGACAGTAATAACCAGCAAAAACAAACTTTCCCATATCCAACACCTTCAATGTCATAGGCCTGCCTTGTTTTTCTTAGCAGAGGAAAGTATCTAACTAGACAGCCAAAACTACACATGGAAACGAAAACCCCAAAAAAGAAGCCAGATGCTTACCTTCCTCTCAAGGTCGACAATGTAATTGTCAAAAAGATCTTCACGATCCCTTGCACGTTCAACAGCTTTAAAGCGCTCATCATTTTCAAATAAACTCATTGCTTTGCTGGTGAGGAAATAGTTTCCATTAGCACATATGTCACACATAAAATAAAGATACGAACCAAAGATCCTATAATTAACTGAAAGCCACACCTCCATTTCATGGATGATGAAAGTTCTTCACACCCCTGAGGCCAAGAATATTATTATTATAACAAAATAAATCAGCTCATCAGCCACACTAAAACGAGAAAACACTGACTTATTTGGTACATACCTCTAGCATCTTGACAAATTCTTCCTTAGCTTTCTTCTGTCTCATTCGCCTTTCCTCAGCTTCCACTTTCTTCCTTTGACCAAGATACTAGCACAATATATTTGGCAATCAGATGTGAGCATAAAGCTACTAAAAGTGGATTTCTACTAGTGGAAAGATAATTGCATCACAAATAAAGAGTGCAACGCAAAATAGACATAAATATGCATTAACACATCATTCCTAAGAACAAAGAAACTATATACCTCGTTAAAAGCTTGTTTCCGCTCACCGAGTGTCCTCAAAGCACCATATCTTTTATCGTGAACAATCTCTTTCATTGTCTACAAGACGATGATAAGGTCAGCAATTAACCTAGAAGATGGTCAGGGAGAGAATACAGGCGATCCCTATCAATGTACCCATAAGCAATGACATAAATAATTTCATATGCATCCAGATTACCTGTTCCCATGTCCAGTCGGACTGAACATTTACAGATTCCAAAAGAGATTTGAAAGCAGCTTTGGCCTCCTAGAAAGAAAAAACCAACAGTGCAAAAATAGATGGATGGTAAACAATTAGACTTGCACAAGAAAATAATATTAGGCTACAGATACTAGGAGGGGAAAGTTAAGATACGAAAATACCTGCTTCGTCGCATATACCATGGGTTCCTCCACATTTGCTTTGTCACTAGCAGGTGTCACACTGGCGTTTCCATTCACCGAATTTTCCATATTCTCAGCCTAACTAACAAATAATTCAAAATAATTAGAAGGCATACTATAACACTCCACCATAGGTAATGATGAGACCACCACATCATCACACATACAGTAAATAATGAACATAAATTTTCCAAAAACTAACTTGAACAAGCTATTATCGACCTCTTTTTTACATGAAATGAAGTAGAAAGCAGGAAACAGGAATATATAAGACTAGAAATTTAGATTCTAGGCACTTGATAGTGAAAAAAGGTATAGCCAAATCATGCCTCGTTGTTTTGTGCTGGAGCTCCATCATTTGAATCATCTGCCTCTTCAGACGGTAAATTATCCAACTTCCTGGTAAGATGGGCACAAGAGCTAAATTTAGACACGTGATAGAGGTGTAAAATCATCAAACAAAACTTCTCAAGAAAAAATAGTACATTGTAGTAGCCTCAGTATCACTAGTAGCAGCAGACGTTGGAGTAACAGGAGCAACAGAGGGAGGACGAGTGACAGGTACAGCCAAACCCAATGGACTAGGGCTTGAAGAATGCCCAGAAAATGTTGAAGATGTGCTGGGAACAGCAGAGGTCATAGAGGCGCTAACCGCTATATCAGACGAGGATGCAGCAATGTGGGACAGAGAGTTAGATCCAGTATCAGAAAGGGGCCTCTTTGCACTAGCTAATTCGGCTTGTTCCCGAGCTAACTGCATACAACTATGCAGGTTTAATGTAGGTTCCACTGGGAAATGTACATGAGAAAGAAAAAAATTCGCAGACCTTCAAATCTTCTGGAATTGTCCACTTAGATTCCTTTGTAACCTTGTTATAATAATATCTGCATAAATTAAAACAACAAATCAGTTGCAGTAATAGAGTATAAGCACGAAATTAAGACCAAGTGAAATTTAAAGATGCATACTTCCTTCCTTCAGCTGTTGTAAATTCCTTCCATACAGTGGATGCATCAGCTCTCTGTAGAAAGAGATCATAAATTGTAAGAAACTGTAAAATCATGCATAGACAGGATAGATATTGATCGATCAATCAAGTCTGTTTTCAGAGAAACCCAGAACGTACATTAAAAGGTAATGGGATCAAACGGAAAAGAAAGTAAGATATATCTGCTCCTATATATGCATAGTGGCAATGAATATATCAACCACGCAGTCCACGCCATAAGCAATGCCAAATTAAGTTCATGAAACTTCAAGCAAGAAAACAAGACAAGATTTTATCAGGTCTATCAACCAACTTGTTTGAAAAGACCCCAGACTAATCTAGCTGTTTCACGTTTGCATTCAGATCTCATCCTTCTTGCATATGATTTCTAACAGAGTTAAAAACAAAATACCAATATAGAGATTTGATGCGCTAAAATTGTTGTGTAACACAAAAATTAGCAGAGGGAACAAAACTCACTACTCAAACAGAAAAGCATACCTTTGAGTTCTTCTATCCAAATAAAGAAAACGATGGCGGAGTCTAAATACACATTTAATTTTTACTATAAAAGGCGAAAAAGAAGATCGAAGAAACATAAATCCAACGAGCATAATAAATTAGTTATTTAATTCCAACCTTTCTATAAAGTTGTCATCTAAGGATTTACACAAACAGAAATGAGAAACAGAGATGCATCAGTACCATTAGAGCCTAACTAAAAACTGAAAATTTATCAAAAAGCACACTGAAAAGAATAGGAAAAAAAAAACACAGAGATGCAAAATATGGTCTGACATCACCTAAGAGATACAAGCAACTGAAAATACCAAAAAATATAACCTTTCAATAAAGTGAAAGCTGCCTTCAAATGTAGCTGTCGTTATATATTTCCAAGTTACTATGGAGCTTCCGAACAGTGGAAAAGAATACGCAAATCAAACAGAATGCAAATAAAACAACATTTTCCAGAAAAAGTGTGTAATCGTTTGCATCATTAGTGAAATGGCACACAAACTAAAAGCATTAGTAAGCTTCTACGACCAGCAGGACAAAAATCATCTTAGAAGACTGACTACTTTGTAAGACTTACCTCAAGTGGTGTCATCAGTTCAAGAGGTTTTTCCCAACTTGATTGTTTAGTCCGCTTGTTATAATAATACCTAGAAAAAAATAAGTATATATCAGATAGGCGGAAAAGTTTTAGATTTCATAGACTCAAAATCATGAAAACCAACATTGCACGGAAGACCTAATGAAAGGATCAAAATGTGAGAACAATCTCAACTGGATGAGCACCTATCTACAGTACAGAGTGATATGTAGGAAGATAATCGGCCTAAATCTGAAACATAGTTCAGTAACATACTTTCTCCCATCAGCAGATGTATGCTCCTGCCAGTCAGATGCAGATTGTGGAGTCAGATTCCCCTGTTATCCAACAAGCGCATGACAAAAAAAAGGAAAAAAAAACTGAGTTAGACGAAAGGAGCTGCAAAGAGAGATGATGCATACATAAAGGACTAGAGAATGAGTTTGATAAGAGTTCATCAACAATGCCACATTAGCTATACATAGTAATTGAGTATAAATAGGAAAAGGTTCTGATGTTCAGAGGTATGAGTATTTTGTGGTTCTCTAGAACAAAACCGACCGTCATTCTGATTTGGGAATTCTGGGGTCAATGACTGTTCTATTCTTCATCCTTGAGTGATAAATAAAACAGTTCACGTTTTCAAACCTTATCAGAGTTTGAGCTAACTTAAGTTCCAGAGGAAGTGTTCATGGAATTAATAAGTCTAAATAAAGTTGGAGTCTATATACTAAACTAATAAGTTGAAGAACACTCAATTCAAATAAATATAATCACAAAAATAGTAGAGAGAAAAAAACTGAAATGCCATAAATGATAAAAAGGCATATGTGTGTCGTCCCAATTTACATGATAATACAACTCAACATAATATGATCAATAGCAGATATAGACATCAATACAAGTAACCAAAACATATTTGGGATCAGTTATGGAAGTCACTTACTGGGTCTGTGGAAAGCGTGACTGGTGTTTGATGCCCAGTCTGTTGCACAGGGGAAACAAGTGTTGTACTTTGATTTACAGGAACAGCCCAAGAATTTGCTGCTGGGGGTACGCTGGCTGCATGCATCTGAGAATTTGGTTGGGCCAAGGATGGTGGTTGTTGCTGACCATAAGATGACGGTACAAACTGCAGGAACAAGAATCCACGAAAGTCAAAACAAATCATATACAAAAGGTCATCCAAAAAAAAACAAAATATAAGAAAAGCAGAAGCCTCACATTATATGAAGAAGAAAATGGAGGTCCAGATGTACCAAAGCCCGTCATTGGAGGTGCAGCATTTGGCTGTGGTTGAGTAGTTCCAGATGTGAGAATCTTGTTCGTTTGAATATACGGCACTGATACAGCCTGTGAGGATGATGTAATATGCGCAAGCTGACCTGGTCTCACTGGAAAGAGCTGCTGCTGTATCGGCTGAGAAAACTGTGGAGGCTGACTTTGAACATTTGGAGGTACATGACCAAAAGGGTGAAAAGGCTGTGAAGCTGCAGGAACAAAATGCTGACCCTGTTGTCCAGGAACCATTGGCCGAAACTGCTGATAAAAGGTCTCATAAGCTCATCTTATAGATCACAGATTAATAACTAACTCATCCAAAATAAATTTTGTGATTATGCAAAGTCCATGTGTATATTTCCTTTTTGGCTAAACCTAATTGCTTACAACATATCAATGAAGTGGCTTTCGAGTTCAATGGAAGCATGAAACGGACTAAGAGAGAGAGGAAGTTTGGATATTTCGCACCTGAGCACCAGAAGACTGAGGAGGATTATTCGCCATTTTTTCAATTCGCGGCTTAATCTGAAGAGCAGAACATCTCAACGTTGAGCTCAATTCTCGTTTCAGAACAGAAATTTCAAACACTGAAAAGAAAAGGCAAAACCTAACTAGTAAAGAAGAAGAAGAAAGCACATACCAAGTCCGATGCGGAATCAGGGACAATCGCCGACGACGAGTCTCAGTAAACGGAGGTTTCACTAAATTCTTAACCCTAATAGAAACTTAATGAGCGAGCTCCTTCGGTTTGCAAAAACTAAACAAAAAATCTCGACGAGGACGACGAGACAGTAAACAGATGTGCCTTGGCTATTTTAAACAGCAAGGAGTTTATCTTGTAAAAACACAAACGGCGTGTAGTTTTTGGTATCCAATGACGCGCACAAAAAGCAATATTTTAACATCAGTTTACAATTCGATTTCTGATATAGAATCGTGCAATAATCAGAGTGCAAGTGGTAATTGATTTCCAACTTGTAACTGTTGAGTTTGAATTGGTCTTCGGTTTGTTTCAGTTTGTTAATAAACTCCTATTGATAAGGAGTCAAATGACTGGTCCGAGTATTTCGTTTCAGTTAGTAATGCTTTCTACTTTTCAGCTTCTAAGTAGTTGTAGAAGACAGAGTCTTCATCTTAAGGCTATATAAAGCCATCTCTCTTTATCAATAAAAGTATCATTCAGTTATCTTTGTGAGTTTTGTCTCTGAGATCAACAGTAACTATGTAAAAAAAAAATTAACTAAATGATTGCGACAATAATATACATAAACGACCTAGATAATGGGAGGGTTCAAGTGACAGTTGATGGGTTCAAGCCACTGATTTTTGAAACCATGGTAGAGTTTCATAGTGGTGAAGAGACTGTGGTCTCAAGATTATTTGGTTAGTAGGAAATGTTTTAGTTTGGGTCATGATGAGACCAGGTGTCTAGGAGATGTTGAAGCAGAGGTTGTTGATGGCTCTAGGGGATCAGGATCATCGCAAGGACCTAAAATGCTCAGTTAAAAGGTTGCAGCTTCTCAGGAACCGGCGATAAGACCAAACACAGATTGGACTCGGGCTCTTCGAGCTCAGGGCAATGCAAGTATGGAAAGAAACAACAGAGAACAGAATGGCATAGTGCAAGTAGGTCGTGAAGACCAAGTTATGGCTTGGTAGAATAGAGGGAAAAGACAGGCCTCAGATGCACGAAGAAATTCAAAAACCAGTAAATACGGATGTCTACTTCTGGAACAAGAAGCTAACAAGCCAAGGAATGTGATGTCTACTTCTGGGATTAACCAGCTTAAGCTTCAAAATATTGGCAGGGATTTTTCGGACCATGAGCAGAAAATGGTTGATGCTTTTCATGGGATTGGTTTGGTTCAAGAAGATAAATCATATGAAGAGAATAGTGAAAAGGGTGGATCTTCTAAGGTTTTTGCAGAGGCAAGCAAGGCAAGGAAAAAATTGATTTTTGAATCAGAGACACTGGTTGATGATGTTGCAGGTTACGCTATTAAACCTGCAGAATCTGATGCGGTGAAGCATCCTGCAGAAAAAGGAGATGAGAGGGAAATGGTTAAACAGAGCAAGGTAAGTACATGTGTATTGGTGGATACCCAAGATACACTCATGGAGGATCAAACGGATGGTTTTGGCGTAGAAGAAGATGGTGGATTTTTGGCTGAACAAGGTGCAATTCAGAATGTAGTTTCTCAAGATCTGACTGAGGCAACAGAGGTTATTGCGGAAGAAGATAATCCGGTTTTAACAGAGGAAGCTCGAAAACAGGACGCGAAGAAGAGACTTTTAAGGCTGTCCAAGTTTTAAATGGGATATCTTCTAAGAAGAGGAATGTTCAGATCTTGAAGTCCCCACGAAAGAACGTGTCATCAAAGAATCAGGTACGTTTGGGTGAAGGTTTGTATTCAACTGCTGCAACAGGTGTAGGGAAGCCAAAGGTTGGGGGAGATAAGCTGGGGGCGCCAAAAATCTCAAAGACATCCGGCGAAGCATGAAAGCTTTAAGTTGGAATTGTCAAGGTTTAGGAAATTCTTTAACAATAAATTACTTGCGGGAATTATGGAATCGACACAAACCTGAGTTTTTGTTTCTCTCATAAACCAAGCAAGATTTCAATTTTATGCAAAATTTTCAATTTCATTTAGATTATAATAAGTTGGTTACAATTGATCCGTGTGGTGCTAGTGGTGGATTTGCTTTATTTTATAATGATGGTTTTAGTGTTGATGTTTTATTCGCGAATAATAGAATCATTGATATTGAAGCGGTCTATCAAGGAAAAAAATATTTTTATCTTTTGTGTATGGTGATCCGGTGCCTCAATATCGTGAACAAGTTTGAGAACAATTATCCCGTATTGGTATTTCCCGGTTTGATCATTGGTTCATAATGGGTGAATTAATGAATTAACGGAAAATCACGAGAAACATGGCGGACCTTTGAGACATGCCTCAACTTTTATTCCTTTTAATCTTATGATTAGAAATTGTGGAATGTTGGAGTTTCCTTGTCTATGAAATGTATTGTCTTGGCGTGGTAGGAGTAACAAGAAAGTGATTCGATGTCGTTTAGACAGAGCATTCGCTAATGAAGATTGACACTCTATATTCACTTATTCTTTTGTTGAGTACCTAGCTATGGTTGGTTCGGATCATAAACCAATTATAGTTGTAATTGAGGACAAACGACCTCAACGTAGATATCAATTTTGGTTTGATAAACATTGGATTGGACGAGACAGTTTGATGGACTCAATTTCAAGTGGATAGAATGTTAATTCCGATTTAAGAGGTTCATGTTTTGTGGACAAAATTATAAATTGAAGACGTGCTATTTCAACATGGAGGAAAAATAATGCTCTATATGGTAAAGAACAAATATCGGAATTAAAAAAGACTTTAGAAGAAATTCAAAATGATGATAATTGAGCACAGGAAAAGTTGGTTGATATTACGTTAAAATTAAAAGAGGCTTATAAGGATGAAGAGATTTTCTGGCAACAAAAAAGTCGGAACATGTGGTTAAATTTGGGAGATAAAAACTCCAAATTTTCCACGTTCAGACTAAACAATGAAGGGCGAGGAATATAATTATAGGTCTATATAATTCCTCAGATGTATGGGTTTCAACGGAGACATAAATTAAAGAAGATGCAGTACATTACTTTGATGATCTTTTTACATCTACCTCTCCAACAGAGTTTGAGGAGGCATTGGGTGAAGTATCTAACCGTATAACAAACCAAATGAATGATGAGCTTACGACACTTGTGACAGAGGAAGAGATTCGAAAGCTCTTTTCATGATGCATCCGAAAAAAGCATCGGGTCCAAATGGAATGACTGCGTTATTTTTTCAACGGTTATGGCCGGTGATCAAAACAGATTTATTTGACTTTATTCTGGTGGCAAAGCAAAGATTTTGGTGGAGTTCAAATGGTACCCAAAGAGGTCTACATTGGATGACATGGAAAAATGTGTCAAAGCAAAAAAGAAGGAGGTATTGGGTTTCGGACTATAGAAGAGTTCAATTCATCACTTTTAGCGAAACAATTTTGGCGTCTAATGGAATTCTCAAACTCTCTCTTTGCCAAAGTTTTCAAAAGAAGATATTATCGGAAAAAAGACTCACTGGATCCAATTAAATCGTACTCTCTCTCCTAGGCTGGAGAAGTATTATCTTGACAAGACCTCTGGTTAAAAAAGGACTAATTAAAAGAGTTGGTTCAGGGCATTCCACTTCACCTTGGAATCATCCATGTATACCAGCTAATCGTCTGTGTAATATCCGTATTCCTATTAATTAGGGTTTAATTGGAGTATTTAATAGTTAAGGGCCGTGTTGATTAAATCAGTTTTTCCTGCTGGGTTTAATTGTTAGTTTGATAAGTTGGGGGTCGAATTTGAAAGCTGCAAAAGTGGAGGGCCTGATGTGCAATTAATTAAAAAAAAACTTGATGAGAACCCTAGCCTTCTCGTTGATTAAAGCTCACGCCTTCTTCACCTTGAGT
>VBRH01002141.1:0-12266 GCA_014578085.1 Cardamine resedifolia
TTGTGGATTCGATCCTAAAGTGCTATGCACGATAGGTTTATTTGATAACCTTAAAGATGGTGTAAAGACCTTCTTATCAATACTCGAAGTGAAGATCAACTAGCGGGCATCTTCACCAAGGCTGCAAGTCTCCATGTTTGTACTCACATCTATAGTAAACTTGGGCTTGTAGACCTCTCACGCCCTTGATCATGTCCTCTAGTCCGTGGATATCACACTCTTTTTCCCTTAACATAGTTTTTATCCCAAGAGGTTTTTCTATGTTAAGGTTTTTAATTAGGTGATAATTCACGGGGTTCCAAGCTTAGCCTTTGTCTCGTCGGCTAAGCTTGAGGGGGAGTATTGATCTGGGTATCTGTGGCGGTAGGTCCGTGGCGGTAGCCTACCGCCACCAGCACGAGCAATGTGTGGTGGTCAGTCTGTGGCGGTCACCTACCTCTACGCATTGTTGTGTCGATTGTAGCGGTCCATCCATAGCGGTCAAATGACCGCTATGAAGTTTTCCAGAAGGCATGTTTCGTGTGCAGGGTATGGCGGTCCATCCGTAGCGGTCGCCTACCGCCACCAGCACGAGCAATGTGTGGTGGTCAGTCTGTGGCGGCCACCTACCGCTACGCATTGTTGTGTCGATTGTAGCGGTCCATCCATAGCGGTCAAACGACCGCTATGAAGTTCTCCAGAAGGCATGTTTCGTGTGCAAGGTATGGCGGTACATCCGTAGCGGTCGCCTACCGCCACACACAGCAACTACAATGTGTGGCAGTCTATTGTAGCGGTGATCTACCGCCACACAACACATGCTGTGTTGCGGTCAGTCTGTGGCGGTACCCTACCGCCATAGACCGTAATTCCTTTAAATCCGGAAAATGTTTCTCTCCACTCACATTTGAATTCAAATGTGAGGCTCCTCCTTAGGCTTCGAGTTCAGGGGTCTCTAGGGCTTGTTTATGCTATAAATATGTTGTAAAACTCTTCATTATAATTCAAAGAATAAGAATTCTTTGTTACTATTCTCTTTAGTTCTTATACTCTTCATGTTCTTCATATACTCTCTCTCACACTCTCTCTAGTCTTCCTATTCCGCAAATTCCAACAATAAGTTCTCTATAGCGATTTCGATATTGGGCCTTTGCGGGGTGGAAACCACCTCCAACAATAATGTAGGACCTGCAATGGCTGATGTGCAACACTAAGACATCCTTAGCACACACCAACTAATATTTAGTTATATCTAGTTGTGGAACAACCACACTTTTGTTATAGTAAGTAATTTAATTTGCCTACAAAATCACTAAAACAAAGGAAATGAGGTTCTCCCTCTATTTTCAGCTAACTTTAGCAGTACATGTCTTCCTTGTATATATATATATATATATAGCTATGAGATGTATCGCCCTAGATTTAACTTAGAAAATATCATCCTCAAATAAAAAGAATAAATCTTTAAGAAAATTTTCTCCACACATATCTTAAACTGCATGTTTTTCTTAACTTAAACTCTTAAAATATCATTTTAATATTTTGAACAACTCCATGAGCCACATTAACTGAATAATCTCGAGGGTTTATGCCAGTGAGATGGAGATATAACAAACTGGCCTTTGCTCTCTTTTGTTATTTCAAATAGAGATGATTCAAGGGGATCTGATGCGAGAATGGATGGTGCCCCATACACGGAACAACGATCAGACGCGGAGCGCAAAATAGACGCGAATTAAGGAACGAAACGCAGAACGATGGACGACCATATTGCCGAGGAATCTACGATCGTACTGGACGGACCGATGACCCGAGCTAAAAATGACATATTACCGAGAAAGCGATGACCATAACAAATGGCCTGATGACCCGTACCAAGACCAAGGATTTAACCCGAGCGGTCGAAGGACAATTAATCCCTCTAAGGACAGAAAATGATCACTTGAGTACAGAAAATGATCACTTGAGTGATCATGAAGAATCATTTTTTGCTATTATTTTCAGGTCACGATGTCGGATCATGAAGAATCAAGCAACCGCAACAAAATACTCGTTGAAGCGATTACCGCCAAGATGGAGCAAATGATGAATAATAGAATCGAAGCCCTTCGTCAAGAGCTTAGACCAGACATATATCAAGCAAATGGAATATGACAAAGGGATGAACTAAGAAGAAATCCTTTAGGGGTTGAGAATCAAGCGATACAGTCTATAGATCTATCGAGACGGCATAGAGATGAAGCTGCTAAAGAATACCACATCAATCAATGTAGTACTTCGAGTGGTAGCCAAAGGAGACCCAGACGTGTGAGAGAAGATCGGAATCATCCACAAGATGGTATAGGAGGCCACAAACTCAGGATCCCACCCCTCCATGGGAAGAAAGATCTCGATGCTTACTTGGAGTGGGAGAAGAAGATCGAGTTATAGTCTTTGTGTGTCAACACTATACCAAGATCAATAGGGTGAGAGTCGCAACTACTGAGTTTTATGACTATGAGCTTAGTTGATGGGATCACCTGGTGACTTCTAGGAGGCGCAATGGTGAGTACTCGGTGGAGACATGGATCAAGATGAAAACTATTATGAGAAAGAGGTTTGTACAAAGTCACTATCACCGAAAGCTACATAATAAACTGAGGAGATTTGCTCAAGGAGGCCGCACTGTCGAGGACTATTACCCAGAGATGGATATGCTCTTGATCCGGGCTGCTATACAAGAGGATAGAGAGGTGACCATGTCAAGTTTCTTAGGTGGTTTGAGCCGGGACATTCAAAACAGGTTGGAGATGCAACATTATATGGATTTAGAGAAGATGTTACACAAAGCTATTCTGGTCGAGCAACAAATCAAGAGGAAAGGACCGATACGTCCGAATTATGGGACTGGAAGTAAAACCACTAGGCCAAGTTATATGCGGGAGAAAACGCCAAGGTTTCAAGGAGATGGCAACCAAGGTTTCAAGGAGATGGCAAGCAGGTCATTACCCCGAGGATAGAGACAAAGCCGTATGTTGCTAGCCAAGGAGAAAAAAGTAAAGTCGAGGCAAAATATAGCAAAGTTAAGTGCTATAGATTTCAAGGAAGAGGACATTATGCTAATTAATGTTTTAACAAGAGAGTAATGGTTCTTCTAGAGAATGGAGACATTGAGTCCGATGATGAGAAACCGGATTTGCCATCATCCAAAGAAGAGCATGAGAAACTGCCAGCTAAAGAAGAGTTATTAGTGGCAAGAAGAACGTTGAACATACAATTCAAGACCAAGGAGTAAGAGCAAAGAAAAAACTTGTTTCACAGGCGTTGCCTTGTGGAAGGAAAGGTATGCAGCCTTATTGATGGAGGAAGATGTACTAATATGGCAAGTGATACTATGTTAGGAAGATGGGATTAAAGGTTAAGAAGCATCCAAAACCGTATGATCTTCAATGACTCAATAAAAATGGGGAAATGAAAGTCAAGAACCAAGTGGAAGTTCTCATAGTCATCGGTAAAATATGAGGATGAAGTTCTATGTGATGTGTTACCAATGGAAGTGAGACACATACTTCTTGGGTGACCATGGCAATCAGATCGGAAGGTGATTCATGATGGTTTTACTAATCACCACTTGTTTGAGTTCAAAGGACGAAAGGTCATTTTGGTTCCCATGACTCCACATGAAGTTTATCTAGACCAAGTGCATCTAAAGGGCAAGAATGAGCAAAAGGAAAAGTGATCAAATTTCCTTATGAAGGCTGGTGATGTTAATACGACATTATGCTCTAAAAATACAATTCTATTATTTTTTTATAAAAAAATCTCTCTCGAGCTTAACTAACCTTGCATCGGTGCTCCCGAGTGAAATGACTTCTCTTTTGAAGGATTTTGAGGATGTGTTCCCGGAGGATAATCCACATGAACTACCACCCATCCGTGGCATTGAACATCAAATAGACTTTGCTCCTAGAGCATCCCTTCCAAACCGCCCAACCTATAGAATTAACCCCATGGAGACAAAGGAGTTGCAAAGGCAAGTGGATGATCTTATGGAGAAAGGGCATATTCGAGACAGCATGAACCCATGTGCCATATCCGTGATACTTGTACCAAAGAAAGATGGTATTTGGTGCATGTGTGTTGATTGTCGAGCCATCAAGAGTATTACCTCACAGACCGATCGTCTCGCGGAACGTGTTAGAGAGGCCTGGAGTGCCATCTCTTGATTCAGCTTGAGCATCAACTGTTTTGCTTTGGTAGACGCCTCGTCCAGTAGCGTTTTCCGAGTAAATGATGCTCCCTGCAATCAATGGAGTTGATATAGGCGTGGTATTGAGCTTACTTTGCACGCGGAGTATCTCGGGGTACGCGTTAAGGGGGCTAGAGGTGCCAGCTCTTAAATCAGCTCGGATGTTGGGTGAAGTGTCTCGGCAACTTGCTTCTAAATGGCCAAGTTGCCGAGGGATCTCGATGTTTGATTCTAGTGGAGCCTGAATAGACGTGGTGTTTTCTTGATGACTCCGATTATTGGTTTTGAGGAGAGTTAAATGGACGTTTGACAAATCTGCTCATACATCTGCATAAACCTCTTGATGGTTAGCATTAAAATAGGCACTTTAATGAGTAATCTCACCTCTCTTATCATGTGTACGAGTAGTTTGTTGAAATGCTTCTTGTTGAGTCTTCTCGGCTCGACGATGACTCAATATGGTTGCTCGATGTTCCGTTGGAGGTTCCATGGTGTTGATCAGTGACTCTACGGCTGTATTGAATTTGTATGGATTTTTATAGTGAGTGATCGAGTCATTAAACTTTCTATTACTTCTGGAGTGTCAATCAAGTATCTTCTAGGTCGATGTCCACATCATCCCTACCCTCTTGAGAAGGTTCTGACCTCAGAACATTTTCACCTTCATTAAATAGAGCTAAGTCAGCAACATTAATGTTTTTAGATATAGTAAACTCACCTGGTAGTTCTAGGCGATAGGCATTGTCATTGATGCGTTCCAATACTTTGAAAGTTCCATCTCCTCTCGGTGCAAGATTTGACTTCTTTTGTTGGGAAAACTCTCAGTTCTCATATGCAACCAAACCCACTCTCTTGGTGCAAAGATCATCTCTTTGCGGTGTTTTTCTACTCGGTTCTTGTATTGCTCGGTCTTCTTCTTCAAGTTGGCATTGACCATTTAGTGTAGGTTCTTCACAAGTTTAGACTTGCGGTTCGAATCTTGATCATGGTGTGATCCCCGTGGTAGTGGTGCTAGGTCGAGGGGATTAGTGGCTTGAATCCATAAACAAATTCAATAGGACAAAACTTATAAGCCGAACAGTAGCACGATTGTAAGCAAATTTAATGAAAGGCAAACAATCCAACCAATTTCTCATGTTCTTACTGACCATAGCTCTAAGAATAGTGGATAGAGTACGGTTGGCAACCTTAGTTTGACCATCTGTTTGGGGATGGCATATGGTGGAGAAGAGCAGCTTGGTTCCGAGCTTTCTCCATAATGTTTTCCAGAAGTGGCTCATGAACTTGGTGTCTCTATCCGAGGAAATGATTGAGGCACTCCATGTAAGCATACCACGTACAACAGAGCCGACCTGAATATCCTGCTATACAACAAGATGAGCAGCCCAAAAGAGATAGAGACAAACAGCCGGATAACGGTAATTTTAATAAAAGGGGAGAGGTCAACATCATCATGGGTGGTCTGCTTACACACAAATTAAATTTGATCCATTAAGGAGCACCAACAAAAAGCACAAGCCGCTGCAAAATGAAAGCAACCCGCCCGAATCAACGTAATCGGGAGTGACCTCTCAATCATTTTCTCTGAAGCCGACTTGGAAGGACTGGATTTGCCCCATAACTATCTCATTGTTATCACAATCACAATAGGCGACTGCAACATGGCTAAGATTCTTATTGGTATCGGAAGTTCAGTCGATATACTCTATAGAGAGAAATTGAAGAAAATGAGAATTTTGGAACTAGAGATCGTCACGCCCAAACGAACACTCACAAGATTTGACAGTAAGCAAGTTACGACAATTGGCACGATTGAACTACCGGTTTATGCAGGAAACATATTCAAAACCGTAAAGTTTATGGTTATCGATGAACTAGCAGTCTACGACGTCATCATGGGAACTTCGTGGATCCACGAAATGAGGGCAGTAGCATCAAGTTATCATCAGTGCATACGCTTTCCATCAAGATGAGAAATATTTACTCTTAGAGGAAATCAGGCAACTTCACAAACCTGTTTTATAGCAGAGAAAAAACTCCGCACTCCACACGTTACTTTACATTCGATCATACAAGAAAAACTAGTCACGACATCACCAAACCCAAGCCTCCCATATCGAGGAAGGAGCTGATTGAAATAATAAATATCAATCCAAGTCACAAATATCAAATGGTCGGAATCAGCGCTCAACTACATAATGATATCTGAGGGCCACTTGAACAGTTTCTTTGCCAAAACGAATATACTTTTGCTTGCTCCATAAAAAAGATGGTCAGTATTGATCCTAAAATAACAACCCATGAACTCAATGTCGACCGAACTTACAAACAAATCAGACAGAAAAGGAGAAAGCAGTAAACAAAGAGGTGGATAAAGTACTCAAAGCAGGATCAATTCGCGAAGTAATATATCCCAAATGGCTAGCTAATCCTATTGTGGTAAAAAAGAAAAATGGCAAATGGAGAGTGTGCGTCGATTTTACAGACCTACAACTATAAAGTAATGCCTTTTTGTTTGAAGAACGCATGAGCCACATACCAAAGATTAGTCAACCAAATGTTGGCCAAATAGCTCGGGAAATCCATGAAAGTTTATATTGATAATATGTTAGTTAAATCATTGCGAGCAGGCGATCACATTAGCCATCTGCAAACTTGTTTTGAAATACTAAACAAGTACGATACGAAGTTAAACCAGGAAAAATGCACCTTTGGAGTAACCTCAGGCAAATTCCCCGAATACACCATCACAAAACATGGCATCGAAGCAAATCCTAAACATATTGTAGCTGTATTGGAATTACATTCTCCACGTAATAAATGAGAAGTTCAACGACTTTCCGGATGAATAACCCCTCAGAATCGTTTCATTGCTTGATCAACTGATAAATGTCTTCCCTTATACCAACTTATGCGCAACAACAAGAATTTGTATTGGGACGAACAGTGCAAAAAAGCATTCTAGGAAATCAAAACCTACCTATCAACTCCCCCGTACTCGTCAAACTGGACGACAGTGAAACACTATACCTATACATTGTCGTGTCAGATTCATCCATTAGCGGAGTTCTAATAAAAGACGAACAGGGGAACAAATACTGATTTTTTACATCAGTAAAACACTCTAAGCCGCATAAACTAGATATTTGGTCTCAGAAACAAATTGCCTTCGCAATCATTTTCTCGGCAAGAAAACTTTGGCCTTATTTTCAGAGTCACCCCATTATTTTCCTATATGATATAAACATCATAATGGTACTACACTCCCTAAGTCAATCAGGGTGACTAACTAAATGGACGGTGGAGCTGAGCGAATATGATATCAAGTATCAACCTAGAAAAGCACATAAATCGTAAGTATTGGCTGATTTCTTGATAGCGCTACCATATTCAGTCACGAAGGCAAGTGAAATCGAGCAAGTTTGGGAACTACATGTTGACGGCTTTACATACCAACAAGGATCGGGAGTCGGTGTTCAACTCAAATCGCCTATGTGAGAAACACTCGAGCAAGCTCTACGACTAAATTTTCAGACTATGGACAATGAAGCTGAATATGAAGCGTTAATTGCCGGCATGCGTTTAGCCAAGGCTCTTGGAGTCGGACATATTAAACCTCATTTTGATTCTCAGCTAGTAGCAAGTCAGTTCAGTGGAGATTACGAAGAAAAGGATGATCGAATGGGCAAGTATCTTCAACTAGTTCAGAAACTCACAAAACATTTAGCCATTTTCGAGCTCTTAACAATATCAAGAGCAGAAAACAAACCGGCTGATGCATTGGCGGCTTTAGCCACTACGACTAACCCTTGTTACGTAAGATCAATATGTATCGAGCAATCAAATAACCAAGCTTTGATCCACTCGGGGAGGTATTGTAACACCCATGTTCCGGAAAAGAGGAATTTTGGGAGTTATGTCTGGACAGGAGTTGGGTAGGGTTGATTCTAGTGTCGTTTATTTAACCGGTTTTCGAGTGTTTAACTAAACAAAATATTTTTTTAATGAATTCTCGGTTTAGTTTAACTCCCGGTTTAATTTAAATGAACGAAATTAAACCCTAAACCGACTTCTTGAGGGTTTTGCAGAGAGTCTCTAGAGATTAATCTACGGGAGTTATGGAGCTGAGATTATGCGGATTTTTAACAAGAATTGTTGAATTATGTATCCAACAAAAATCCAAGGAAAAATAATTATTGGTAAATAATTATTTTCTTGTCTAATGAAGATGTGGGCTGTTTAAGGAGAAATCAGAAGTTGTGGTGCTGTTTTGAAAAAACAAATCAAAAAGTTAGGGAACTAGAAAAGAAAAACCCTAAACCCTTAAAAAGCCTCTATCGCCTCCGTCTCCTCTAAGCCTTTGTCGCCTTCATCGTGATCAAAGGAGGAGTGGAGCTGGTCGCGTGGAGAGCAAGGAAGAGAAGGTTGAACTTGGGGTGATTGCCGTTCAAGCCGTGAGTTGTGCGTGTTGTGCGTGTGAAGTCATCACGGTATGGATCTCATCCCCTTCTTTGTCTCTTGATGAGGTTGATCGATGATGAGTTTTAATTGTAATGGAGTTGTGATCGGTGAGGAGTTGATGGTGATGAGTTTTGATTGTGATGAGTTTTTATCGGTGATGGGTTGATGGTGATGAGTTTCGATTGTGATGGAGTTGCGTACGGTGATGGGTTGGTGGTGATGGCGGTGACGTGAGGATCACGCGGCTTGTTGACAAAGAGATGTCGGAGTTGACGCGAGGATTGGTGGAGAGGTTAAAGCTGTGGCTGTTGGCGTGGTGGATATGGAGTTGGCGTTGGGAGGTGAGACGTGATGAGGTGGCGTGGTGGTGAGTGGTGACCGCCGTGGTGGTATTGTTGCAGGACTTCAACGAAGAAGACGAGTCGTAGTGGGTTTTGTCCTTTTGTGATAATTGTTAGTTGTATAGATTAGCTGATTATTTTATTATTTTATTATTAATTGTTAGGTTGCGTTTGGGAAATCTAGGGTTATTCGTCCCGGAGAGTTCTAGAAAATTACAGAATTTTGTCGTGAAAATTTCTATGCGTGACTAAGCTGAGTGCATTACCATAAGCTTATCTAAACAATTTTAATATTTGATGTATTTTTCATGAATATACGTATATGATCTCGGGGGATCTAGATCGAATGTTTCATGAGAAGACTGATTTTTTTCCGGTATTTTCGTGTTTAAATATGTTAAATATTTTAATTGTGTGTATAGCTTGTAGATGGGATGATTGCCTCACTAAGTATTTATTAAAATACTTATGCATCTCCATTTATTTGATGCAAGAAAAGAAAAAGAGTTACCGTGGGATCAACGCGTGGAAGAGGGGATGATCTAGAATTCGGTTAAAATTTATTGTTGAATTATTTTGAATTTGAATAATATTTTAATTATGGCGTGTTATTCATTTTATGATTTTTTGGAGTTAAAAATCATGTTAGAAAAATTGGTTTAATTATTTATTAATTTTGGAATTAATGAGATTTTAGTTTTGGAATTTTGATAATTAATTTTGATTTTTAATCATGTTTCCTTGATTAATTATTTTTTGGTTGAGTTTTGTGTGATTTATTTGATGATTTATTTTAGTTAAGCTTAATTAATTAAACTATTTGGGGTTTCATGAATTGTTTAAATTAATTGGATTAGGAGATTATTATATTTATGGGAATATTATTATCTGTTTTATATAAAATAAAAAAAAATAAAAAATCGGGTGCGGTTGTTTTAGTATGCGCGATAAACGATCAGGACGGTCATATAGAGATCGACGATGACATGATTGACCCAGCTAATCCTTTAAACAAAGTACCTTTAGCCGACTGGCGCATTCCTATAATGACGTACATAACAAATGGTGAAGAACCAAGCGATAAATGGGAAACTCGGCGACTCAAAGCCAAAGCAGCACATTACACAATGATTCGAGACAAGTTGTATCGTTGGAGTTCGTCTGGACTACTTTTACTTTGCATCGATGGTAAAGAAATAGAGCGAGTAATGGCAGAAATGCATAAAGGAGCAGAAGGTAATCATTCTGGAGGTCGAGCTCTAGCTTTGAAAATACGTAAACATGGACATTACTGGCCAACCATGGCTGCTGATTGTGAAAATTTTGTGGTAAGTGTGAGAAATGCCAAAGACATGCACAAATGATTAACTCCCCAACTGAACTGGCAACCAGGAAAACACCTTACCCTTTTATGGGGTAGGAAATGGATATCGTCGGTCCATTATCGAGCTCACACGGCAAGAAGTACATCCTTGTTCTCACCGACTACTTCACAAAGTGGGTCGAAGCAGAATCATACCCCAAAATCAGCAAAGACGACATACAAAAATTTATATGGAAGCATATCATCTGTCGTCATGACCTACCTTATGAGATCGTCACAAAAAATGGTTCAAATTTAACTTCTGCCAAAGTACAAGGATTCTGCGACAAATGGAAAATCCGTTTATGTAAATAGACCCCTCGATACCCACATGGAAATGGCCAAGCCGAGGCGACTAACAAAACTATTTTAGACGGCTTAAAGAAGCGAATTGGAAAAAAAAGGAAATTGGGTAGACGAGTTGGATGGTGTGTTATAGTCATATCGAACAACTCCAAGACGAGCTACAAATCGATGACCTTTCTCTCTAGCTCACGGTCACGGAGTAGAAGCACTAGCACCTGCTGAAACAAACGTTTATACTTTACGCCGATCTGAGATGCCTGCGAACAGCAATATAAATGATGAGATACTCTTAAACAGTTTGGATGAAGCAGAAGAACTACGTGAACAAGCCTTACTTCGCATCCAAAATTACTAGCAAACCGCAGCTCGATACTACAACAAGAGTTAGAGATAAAAAAATGGAAAGTCAACAAAAGTTGAGCATTTTTTTTCCAGCCAGACAAACTTGATAATTTTCAACATTTTTAATAATTGAGTAGCTTTTTTTAATATATATTGTCTGTTTGTTCTTAATGTAAGATGGAAATCTAAATATTTAAGAAATATTTGGTTGTTTTAATATTAAAAAGGTTTTAATACTAAAAGTATTAACATTACATAAATTATATATAATTTTCATTATCTCGTATTCTTAATGGGTTTCTTGTCCGGCTCGAATCTCATGATTCCGCCTCTATCTCATAAAACCTTTCATGTTCCTTCGTTAGTCATTATGTATCTTACAGTTAATATATTAATGATCCAATATTTATAAATAGAAACTTTAAATAATTATAGAAAAAGGTAAAATTAAAACAGTACCTTGTAAAGACTTCAAGGTTGGATGGGTTTTAGGAAAGGTTGGAAGTGATTTGGAAAGATTGAAAGTGAATTTAGAGAGATATTGGAAATGATGGAAGTGATTTGGGAGGGAAAATTCGTGTTGCATATATAGGAAAAATCCAACTGACATATTGGTTGGAAATTTGTCGAAAATCGCTTTTAAGTTGTTCTTTTAATATGTATCATTTAATTAACGTAGGAATCAAATTTTTTTCTAAAGAATTTATGACCGATATCCCATATTCATTGGAAGTTTCTTAGAAACCATGAGACATTTTAGAAGAATTTATGATGAATCAACATGCATTGCATGTGTTTTCCGCATGTAAGCCAAGTACTCAAAGTTTTTGAAAACGTTTCAGCGACCCTTTGGGAAGTTCATCGTTAACTTTAGTTGGATTCATTCAATTGGGTTACATAATCAATATCTCGAGACAACTCCCCACTAATACACATTCCAACGAATTCCCAACCGTTTCTGTAACGTCCGTGTTCCGGAAAATTAATTAATTTAATTAATTTGGAAATTCTTTCGAGTTTATGAACCTTCAACAAGTCTAGAGAAATTAAGTATGGGGTGGAAATAATTAATCTAGATTTGTTTCGGGGGTTTCATAAGTTATTTCGGAAGTTTGGAGCTTTCAAGAAAAATCTTGAAAGTTATGGGGTTTTTCTCAAGAAGGTAGCAAAAGCCATTTTGGCTTCTTCTTCTTCTTCTTCTTCTTCTTCTTCTTCTTCTTCTTCTTCTTCTTCTTCTTCTTCTTCT
>VBRH01002142.1:0-12251 GCA_014578085.1 Cardamine resedifolia
GATTTATTTATGTGTTTTCTGTGATTATCGCTGTTTATTTATTGCTGAAATAAATTCCGAAAAATTGCCGCTAATTGCTGCTAATTTTAAAATTATTTTCTGTGATGTTTTCCGTGATTTTCCGTCGAATTAATTGTTTTAATCATGTTTTAGTTGTTTAAAAATGTCGCTGATTGTTTTAATTCATTATTTTGCAGTGAATTAATTTATATCAAGTTGTTGTTTGACTGTTTGTCGAGTCCGGGCATTTAATTATGCCGGGGGTATTTATGTAATTTTGTCTTAATTGACCTAGTAGACGGGTTGATCGCCTCCTCAGTATTATTAAATACTGAATGCGTCTATTCGTAATGGCGTAGGTAAGGGAAAGGATAAAGCTAGCTGAAGCTCGTGGAACTGTGGTGACGGTTCAAGATGACATACCGGAAAAGTGTTTTATTTATTTATTTATCGCTGTTGTTGTTGGTTGTTTCCGCAAATCGTTGGGTTGCTAGTTGTTTGGTTCGAATTTATTAGTTTATAATAAATCATTATTGCTGAGTTGTTTATTTGTTTCGTCTGCTGCGAGTTATTAGTATTTATAGGAATATTAATATTGAAAAAGGGTCGGGGAGTTTCAATCTGGGCGGTCCGCTTAGAGATGAAGTTTATTTTTGGTATTTCAAAAACATGGCTGAAAACTGTAAGATAAAAAGAGATTCGAAGTATTTGGAACTGGTTTTCATGGGCTGGGGGAGAGATCAAGTTTGGATACACAATAGACTTGACTGGAGCTTTGGTAATGAGCTTGGTTTAAGCTATTTCCACGAGTACAAATGGAATACATGGATTTATTGGCTTCAGACCATAAACCCATTATGATCAAATTTGCTTTGGAACAAGAGGAGTGGGGGTGTGGCCGCTTCTACTTCGATAAGAGATGGAATACAAAGGAATATATCAATGAGATTGTGCGAGAGGCTGGGACGGATTTCATGATCCCAACAGTGAAGGTTTGATGGACAAAATAGGCAGGTGTAGAGCGGATATAGCTCGTTGGACGAGAGCTAATAACTCTAACTCGGAGAAAGGAGTAAGAGATTTGAATACATCCATGGAATCTGAAGTGGCGAAGGTTTTTCAAAATAGGGGTGAGATGCTAATACTCAGACAAGAGATTTTGATTGCCAATAGAGAGGAAGAAGCCTTTTTAAAACAAGAAGTAGAGAGCAATGACTGCATTTAGGAGATAAGTACACCACTTTTTTTCATAATTGTGTAGGGGTAGGAAAACTCAAAACAAGGTGCTGATGCTTGAAGATGCAAGTGGAAGAGAACGAAATTTGAAAACTTTTAAGTTTTTCTCTCAAATGCAAATGAACTCGTGAAAAAGATGAAGTAAAATATGAAAACGGATTTCTAACGGATATATCTGTCATAAATCCGTCAGAATAGGCGGAAAATGTAATACTTGACGCGGTCTTTCGAAAATATTGGGAATATTCACGCATAATTATTCGCGATCCCTCGAAAATCTGTCGGACAGTAAAATTTTTGCCGCGTGATTCGATTGGTCAATCAAACATCTTATTCCTATGGATTAGAACCTGTCGGAAATAATACTGTCAGAAATCCGTCAAAAACTTTCGATTGGAAATGTTAATTATTAAACCAAAGTTAATTAATTGGAGAAACATTAAGTCAATGTTAACTCGTTAAATCGCGATTTGGAATTTTGGATTAATCTAAGTAATTTAATTTAATTAATTATTATTTGGAGTTAATAATTATGCAGATTGAGAGTTAATTAATTATTATTTGGAGTTAATAATTAATTATTATTTGGAGTTAATAATCATCACCGATTCAGATTAAGATTCGTTGATGAATCCGATTTTCCCGTTCCTAGTCCTAAACCGGGAAGTCTACCGAATTGTTAAGTTGAAGGCTAACCGCGCAAACCCCCTCCCCTATTAATTTGGTTTAAGCTCTTCCATTGATAGTTTAGAACTAGAATATGTATTGTCTTTGTGATCGAGTGTCTTTATGATCGAGTCTGCTTTATTTTTGCTGTTAAAGCAGACATAGGTGAATTAGATGATTTTACGTATTGATTGAATCACATGATTTGGTGTTAGTGATGTGATATATATATATGTAAAGACTTGGACGTGGGGTACACAGTGGGACTGTTGTATTACCGGAGTCGTGTGTGCGGAAGGTGCAGCGATAATGGGACTGTTGAGCCATAGCCTAAGATTGGAAGCATCCACGATCGGTGTGGTGTGATTAGGCATTATCCTATACTGGAATCCTCTACGGAGGGTGTGGGCGATCATTTAATTCGAATAGGACCCATTGTTTGTATTTCCTGGGTGCTTTAGGTGTGGTGGTTGCTACAGGTTTTTGTTCTAGACTCTCGTGGTTGTGGTGTTAAGCCGGATCTACGGACTTGCGTGTTGCCCCTAGCATCCCATACCTTACTGAGTAACTCTCTTATTACTCGCTGAGTAGTCGGACATGCAAGACAGTTCGGTGCTATTTTGGGGTCAACATAGATTTTATTATATTTGTTTTGCGACATTGTTTCTTTATTTATTCAGCTTTTAGTATCGGTTTAATTCAGTTTATTGGATTATTGGTTATTTGTGAAACGAGTTTCGTTTAATAAAGTTGATCCTTGGGAAGTGATGTTACTTGGGTAAGAAGTTAGGGTTAGTGACACGCCGTTCTCAAGAGAGGATGAGACGGATGTTACATTTTTGGTATCAAAGCTGGTTCGCCAAATCGGTTCTGATCCAACATGTAGTGTGGGAAGTAGAGTAATAAAAATCGGATTTCAACAGGGTTAAATTCTTTTTTGGGAATTGGGAAAATCTTTCTGAAAAAATAAAAGAGCACATTCCGCATCATTCCATCCGTTGTTAGTGTTCTTGTCTCGAAGTAAAGTTTAACCAGCTTGTTTTTGTTGTTTCAAATGCTGTCGAAGAGAGGAACCACCATCTTATCTCACGCCACGAAGGTTTCTGCCAGTGCAGCTGCTTGTGAAATTGTAGGTGAGAGAACGCATGTCGTAGATGAACAGGATGAAGTTGGCCAGCCCCTTGTCCAATAGGTTGATCTTGAGGCAGTTTGGCATTTTGATCAGGAAACAAGCATACAAGCTTCTAAAGATGCAATACATCAGGTTGCTCAGGAGGCTGCTCGGGTTGCATGGCTGGAAGCTGCTCGGGTTGCAGCGCAGGAAGCAGTTCGGGTAGTTGTGCAAGAATTAGGGCACCAGGTTGCTCTCCAAACAGTGCAAGCCGCCGCTCAGCCGGCTTAGCAAGCTGCCATTCAACCAGATCATGTTGATTACAAGCCTGCACTAATGGATGAATTGTTGAGGTACCGCGAGAGGTTTGGATGTCAGTTTCATGAGGCGGCTGCTACGCAGGCTGCACCTCAAGGCTTTAGGGTGCAGCAGAATGTCCCACCAGTTGTTGAGCTTGTGCCATATCTGCCGCCACCACAAGACATGCATTACCAGGGACCCACTACTGGGTGTTGATGAGACAGATGAAAGACATGGGTTTTGAGATGTTTGGGGTGGTGTGTTAGTGCTACTATTGCAGATAACTGGAGAAGGAAGTTGGATCGTAACTTGGACTATATGAGATGCCCAATAGAGCATTGTCTTGACCTGATCACTCATTATTTGAAGGACGATGCTCTTGTTTGGTGGGAGGGAATTGTAAGGAAACCACAGTCGCTATGAGCTGACATATAGAGATTTCAGGATGGAGTTCACAAGGAAATATTTTTCCCGCGAGACCATGGATGAGAATTTCAAGACATTCGCCAGGGTACGAAGACCATCAGAGAGTATGAACTTGAGTTTAGTCGGCTCTACATGTTAGCTAGGAGAGTTATGGATGAGAAGGAGCTGAACAGTAGGTTCATGAAGGGTTTGCAAGTGGAGATTCGCAACCGTTGTATTTTGAGGGATTACCCTAACATGCTGGAGTTGGTGGCGAAGGCTGCTATTGAAGAGGTGGGGCTAGCGGAGGAGCAGAAGCTCAAAAAAGGAATGCAGCCGAAACCATGAAAGGTCTCTGAGACTCATAAGAAGATTTCAGAACAGTTGGGACAACCAAGGTAGACCCGTCGTCATTGGTTCCACTCTGGGGTGTGCGTTAAGTGTTTTTCATGTGGGCAGTTAGGTCATCTAGCGAGGAACTTTACAGCAAAGTAAGGGGATGTGTGAAAGACCCCAACCCGTTTATTCTACTCGGGTAATTTCTCGGCCAGAACACATCCAAACCACACACTTAGACAGATTTTTAGTCCCTTTTTACTTAGCATTTTTAGGCGTGATAATTCCTATAGACGAGTTATAATAAGCATAAAAGCAGATTACTTGAAATGAAATTAAGGTTCTGGTACAGCCGTAAGTTTGCTAATAAGCTATTACATCGTTTAACACTAAACCAAAAGATAAACTACTGAAATCCACCATCCTTCCTCCTTTCTAGCCTTAGTCTCGCGATCCGTTTAACAACTTTGATTATCTTCCTTTTTAGTTTATTTTTCCTTCGCCTCTCCGATTCGGTGATGTTGGTTCTAACACCTCTTATCGCTTGAAACATGGACAAAATCACCCAGACTTGATTGTGGTTTCGACAGAACTGACTGTCAAAGTGAAATCCAGATACGACACCATTAATACTAGGTTATTCTCGACTGAAATCTCTCTCAAATTCCCTTTGTTTCCTTTCAAAGTTCTTACACGTGAAAAATAAGTAACCGCTCCTGCCAGTTTTCTCGATTCTCATTGTCTAATAACCGTTTATGCGTGTTATTTCTTCAAAATAACCGTTCATGTGCAATCATGATGAGTAAAAACCCGCGCATTACCATGCCAAACCGAGAATTGACGCATGGATCCTCGTATCACTGATACTTAATTCTCAATTTCTGACAAGACTCGCCCAAAAATTCTGCTTGGTCAGAATAACCGTCCCTTATATCCTTAAATCTCAGATTTAAGCTCAATGCTACTTAATATGCTTAAACCCGGGCGTTACTGTTCTCCCCCCTTAGAATTGATTAATCCTCGAATGTAAGCCTTTCGTTTTGTTACCTTTTGCTTCTCAAACCACTTACAAAAATTTGTCTTCATCACTTCTTTTGGTTCCCATGTTGTTTATTCTTCTTCTTCATAGTCCCAAACAAACCGGTCTTCCCAAAATTTTTATATTTTCTTGCAAGTTCGGTGGTGGTTTGGATATAACATTCTCCCAGTGACTTAGCAAAGATACATGAAATACCATGTGAAAAGCATCAATTGTTGGTGGCAATTCCAATTTGTAAGCAACTGGTCCGATCCTTTCAAGGATCCAGAACGGTCCCATATTCCTTGGACTTAACTTTTTATTCAAGGCTGCATGCTTCTTACCCTTACTAGTATCCGTTTAGAGATAAACCGTATCGTCTACATCAAATTCCAACTCTTTTTGATGCTTATCCGCATAACTCTTTTGCCGATCTTGAGCTTCTTTCATTTTAACCTTTAAGATTTTGATTCTTTCTGTTGTTTCCTCAACAAAGTCTCGACCATACATGCTCTGTGCCCCCACTTGGGTCTAACATATCGGTGGTCGTCAAGGTCTTCCATACAACGCTTCATAGGGTGACATGCCGATACTAGCTTGATAACTATTGTTATACGCAAACTCTGCTAAGTTCCGACTTAGTTAATCGGTCAACAATGACCCAAACCGAATCCTTCTTGTCACACATCGGCAACCTAGTGACAAAATCCATCGTGATCATATCTCATTTTCACTCAGAAATCGGTAGAACTTGCAAAAACCCACTCGGAACCTGATGTTCCGCCTTAACCATCTAAAATGTCTGGCAACCAGCTATCCACCTAGCGACATCAACCTTCATTCCTTCCCAATGGTAGTAACGCTTTAAAGCTCGATGCATCTTTGTTTACCCAGATGAATAAAAAATTTAGATTGATGCGCTTCCTTAAGAATCTCTTCTCACAATTTTTCATCATTCGGAACACACACTCGTCCCTTCACCAAGATCGTCCTATTATTTAAAGTCTTACTCTCGGTCTTATCATTTTTTGACTACTTTATGAGATCCTTATCTCTTTCTTGATCCAACCAAACACGTCTTAGTAAGTCAGCTTGATCAGCCACACCTAAACCCAACGGTTCCATCTCCTCATTCAACAGGGCCAAACGCAAGGTCCCGAGCATATTTACTAACACTTACATATCCTTCTTAGTATTTGAAGCAACTCGCTTTTAACTTAAAGCATCAACTACTAAATTTGCTTTACCCGTGTGGTAAGCAATTTCGAGTCATAATCCGCACCAAGTTCCATCCATCTCCTTTGCCTTAGATTCAGTTCTGGTTGAGTGAAGATATACTTAAAACTCTTATGAACCAAAAAGACTTGCACTATCCCACTGTAAAGGTAGGATTGCCAAGTCTTCAAAGCAAACACAACTGCATCTATCTCAAGGTCGTGTCTTGGATAGTTCCCTTCGTGCTTTCTTAACTGTCTTGATGCATAAGCAATTACCTTACCACGTTCCATTAGTATACACCCAAGTTCCATCAGCATACACCCAAGTTCCATCCGTGATGCATTTGTATACACCATATAGGGTTCCTCCGGTTCTGGTAATGCCAATACCGGTGTACTTGTCAGCATTTCCTTTAACATGGGAAACTTTTCTCACAGTACGTCGACCAAACAAACTATACATCTTTTCCCATCAAACGAGTTATCGACTGTGCCATGCTCGCAAATCCCTTAACAAAATGTCGGTGTTAACCAACCAGTCCTAGAAAACTCCTTATCTCCGATGCATTGAAAGGTCTCGGCCGTTCTTTGATAGACTTAATATTTTCCGGGTCAACGGACACTCCCTTATCTGAAACTACATGACCCAAAAATCTGATTTCCTTTTGTAAGAAGCTGCACTTACTCAACTTAGCATACAACTTATGTTCCCCTAGTTTACTCATCACCGTCCTTAAATGAACTTTATGCTCCTCGGGATTCTTTGAGTAAACTAAGATATCATCTATGAAGATGATCACAAACTCGTCTAAATACTCTTTGAACATGCCATTCATGAGTTTCATGAAGACATCTAGCGCGATAGTCAGCCCGAAAGGCATGAAAACAAACTCATAGCGTCCATATCTTGTCCGTAATGCAGTCTTCCGAACATATAAATCATCTATCGGGATTTTATGATCACCCGAAGCCAAATCAATCTTTGAGAACCAAGTAGCACCTTGGAGTTGATCCAATAACTCGTCAATCTTTGGAAGAGGGTACTTGTTCTTTACCTTATCTCGGTTCAAGCCATGATAATCAATACACAGTCTGAAACTTCTGTCTTTCTTCTTAACAAACAATACCAGTGCACCCTATGGTGAACTGCTTTGTCTAATGAACCCTTTATCCAACAACCACTTCACTGTTTCTTAAACTCGACCATTTCTGCTTGTGCCATTTGGTAAGGAGAATTAGATATGGGTTTTGTTCCGTGCTCAAGCTCGACAGTGAACAGATCAGAACGAGCTGGTGGTAAACCTGACAATGGTTGGATACCGTCCTTAAACTCACTTACCACCGGAATATCCTTAAGAGCCACATCCGGACACACACTGGTAGTATTGATTGTTGTCAAGTAGGATTTGCATCCTTTTTTAATCATTTGTTTTGTTTGGATTGTTAAGATAATCAAACTACCCGAGGTGGGTCTAACTCCTTGGTAAACCAGCATTTACCATTCGTCTCAAAGTTTACACGCCCTCGATGACAGTCCAAATGTGCCTTGTACTTTCTGAGCCAATCCATGCCCATAATCACGTCGTAAGACTTCACCGGGTAGATTATCAAATCCGCAGGCATGTCTATTCCCCATACCACCACCGAGACATTTTGGATTATTCTCTAGGTCATCATGACTTGATCTGAGCTGCTTTTTACAGTTCAGAAGTGATCACCGAGTTCCTTTTGGAACCCATTATTCCTAACCATTTCCGGATTAACCAAGCAACTCGTTGTTCCAGAATCAAATAATACATGGGTCGCAACACCACCCATTAACAAATCCTTACACATTCAACTAGAATGCTAAGAACTTATTGAAAACATACAACAATCAATTTCACAAAGAAATTCTAAGGGACAGAACTAACTAGTGATCGGGCTAGAGGTACTTGGTTCCAAGGCTATCTCTGCAACAACCGAGTACACCCGCGACATAATCATTTGCCTTTTTGCCGGTAGAAGCAATTCATCACTTGCTCATTTTCAGAATGTTTCCCCAAGTTTGGGCATTGAACCTTAAAATGGCCAACTTCATTATAGTTGCAACACAACTTCACACCCGCATCCTTACCTTGACACTTTGACCTTAAATCCTCTTCTGGACAATCCTGAACCTTATAGTTCATACTACCACAACAGTAGCATGCTTCAGTAGCAACAAGACACGCACCCAAATGAATTTTTCCACATCTAGAACATGCACTACGCCAGGTAAAATACTTACCCGAGTTAGCATTTTTCACCCAAGTTTTTGTCTTTTGGCCCATAGTTATGAAGACATCAAACAGTGGTGAATCATAAAGAACAAGTACCCAAGAACAGTCCCGACCTGATCCTTGTCCAAGACACCTTCAAATGGACATATGTGGTTTTATTTGTGAAATATTTATATCCCACTTGTTTTGTCTCGTCCCAAAGCCATATATGGAAACCTGGAGATCCTATACTTCATAAAAATGCTCCCACACACGTACCAAGCTGTACAAAAACGTACATTATCAAGCAAATCCATTCAAGACCAGAATTTCCTTATTTGGGCAAGATCGCATTTAAACGCCAACAACTCCTTCTCAAACTTATTGGGCACGACTTTGAGACCTTTTGCACATTCAAGAGACTTCCAAGAATGTATCATTACATGCCCAAGCTGTCTAGATACAAGGAACCTCACATTTTCCTTATTTGGCCAAAATCAAGCTTTAAAGGCCATATCAATCAAATAGTTGATTGATTTATAATTTATGCTGATTTATTTGTATTTATGTTGATTCATTTTCATATTTATTGTCTTAGAATAGCCATGCACGAGACTATAAAAGCTCAGCTCTTGATTCATTGTAAATCACCCTTGAATTTTGAAAGATATAAGAAAACCGAGAATTTTCTCACCTTTGAAGCTTCGGCTTTGTTTGTTTGTCTTTTCTATTGTGTGTGACTCCCTTAGAAAGCAAGTTGGATATATGTCTTTGTGTGCGATACACATAGACATTGATTTATGTTCTTATCACAAAGTCATTCCGCAACTTTGTGTGGCAAACTTCGATCCACCTCTTGTTTGTCTTCCATCTCATCCATTTGTTTAAGTAGAGAGCGTCGTACGACCAGCTACATAGACTCCATCTCCTATCACCACATTTTTGTTCCTATATCACATAGCGTTCCCATACTTATTATGTGGTACATTTTGAGTATGCAACTCCTCACTAGCCCGCTTAGCTTCCTAATTCATTCCACTCTCCAGCATTGCTGCCCTTTCCACTAGATCGGCAACAGTAGCATAGTTACGAACTAGGCAACGATTATGAAGTTCAATCTGTAACCCACACATAAACTGACAAACTTGCACTTTCTCATCCTCAAGTTCACGGCCAGCAAACTTTTTGAGATTATTAAACTCGGTCTCATACTCCCTTACTGTCATTTTACCTTGGTGCAAATCCAAGAACTCACCTTCCGATCGGTCATATGCTTATAGAGGATATTACTTAGCTCTAAACTCGGTACAAAAGTATCCTGCTGACAGTCTCGGTTCACTAATGTCCTAGAAACTCCTCTCCACCAAATACGAGCATCCTCTTCCAAGTAGTGGACCATAATGTCCTTATACTAATCTAAACAAAGATCGAAATCAAAATTCCATTTAAGCATGCTTCTCCATTGATCCGCCTCAAGAAGGTCAGTCCCACTTGAGAATAACTTAGTTCCTGACTTCTGCATGTGATCCATCACCTTAAGATAAGATGGACCACTCGGTGGCAGATTAGCATCCTCAGCATTCACAACTGATGGTACAACTCACAACACAATCGGAGGTGGTGCCACCGGAATTGGTGCAACTGCATGCAATCTTGCCAACACCTGAGGCAACATCCCCAACACGTTTTTCAGCACCACCAGCAGCCGTGACAGCAGCTGGCGCAGCACCAACATTAGCCGCATTGTTAACATTTTCTACGGCCACATCAATGACCACATTCTATTCATTCCAAATCTCAGCTTGCTCAACAGCAACATCCTCACGGTTACCATCAATTTCCTTGGAAAATTGCCTTCTTTAAGTATGTTTACCTTTAGCCATCTGCAATGACCAAATATAACACTACATTAGTCCCATCACTAATTCAGTTTTCACACAAAATTCAGACATTTTAGTCTCAGTAATTAGACTCATAAGTCTCAGTAATCAGACTCATTAGGCTCAATAATCAGACTCGTTAGGCTCAATAATCAGACTCGTTTGGCTCAGTAATCAGACTCGTTAGTCTCAGTTCTCAATCATTCTTCACCCATAAAATTAATACACTTACCGCGAGACTTAGGTGCTGGAAGGATGGAGTTAACCCACAATCCATTTATGGTAACTACATCCTAGAATCTTCCATGCTCTGATACCAAATTTAAAAACCCAACCAGTTTATTCTACCCGGGTAACTTCTCGGCTAGAACACATCTAAGCCACACACATAGACAGATTTTCAGTCCCTTTTTACTTAACATTTTTAGGCGTGATAATTCATGTAGATGAGTTATAATAAGCATAAAAGTAGATTATTTGAATTAAAATTAAGGTTCTAGTACAATGGTAAATTTTCTAATAAGCTATTACATCGTTTAACACTACACCGAAAGATAAACTACCCAAATACACCATACTTTCTCCCTTCTAGCCTTAGTCTCGCGATCCGTTTAGCCACTTTGATTATCTTCCTTTTTGGTTTCTTTTCCATCACCTCTCTGATTTGGTGAGTACGGTTCTGACACCTCTTGTCGCTTGAAAACCTACACAGAATCACCTAGACTTGATCGTGGTTTCAACAGAACTGACCAGCAAAGTGAAATCCGGTCACGGCACCACCAATACTCGGTTATTCTTGACTTCTCATGACTTAATCTCTCTCGAGTTCCCTTTGCTTCCTTTCAGAGTTCTTACGCGTGAAAAGAAGTTAATTTGGCCTAAAGATTAATTGAATAAGTGATTCCGTTGAGAAACCACCAAATAACCGTTCCTGCCTTGTAATTACATGTGGAAATATACTTGGTAACTGATAACATCATATTTTACATGTTTACATCTTTGTTTTGTTAGCTTTTCATCTCATTTCTTATCACTTAGGAGCATATATATATATTTGAGTCTTGCATTCGCATGGTGTCGCATCTTAGAGTACTAGGTTGTTTTTATTGCATATTGTATATTTTTTAGTCTTCTTAGGTGCCTATGAGACTTGGAACTTAAAGAGAATGAAAAATAAGGAATAGTGGTCGAAACGGAAGTGAATTTGGGGCTACGGTTAGGAAGTTATGAAGCTTTGAAGTTCCAGCATGTGCAGAGCCAGTCCGGAATGTCTCAAAGATCTATTCGGATGAAGACCTTCCCTTACAATTTAGCTCCAGGTCTCTTCATTAATGTTGTAGAGAATTTAGTTAGCTTTCCAATGGAGGTGGAATGAAGTGATTTACATTAGTGGTTAAAAAGATACGACCACTTTAGTGAGGACCTGTCTACAAGCTATCAAGACAAACGATCGGAAGAAATGAAGTTTCAAGTACAAGACTATCCGATCGATTTGCAACTGATGGATCAAACAGAGCGGCATAATTAGAAAAAACCCAAAATGAAGCCTTGATCGGTTTGAAACCGATCAAGCAAACCGATCGGCGAAAACGCAGAAGAGCAAATGGACCCAGTCCGAAGTGCCTGAAAGATCGACTCATATGAAGCCCTTCCGTTGCGATTTAGCTCCAGAGTTCTTCATAAAATTTATAGGAAATTGAGTTATCTTTCTAATGGAGGTGGTCTCAAGTCATTAGGCTCAGTGGTTAAGGAGATACGATCGAGTTAGTAGAAGCTGCCACAGCAGAACGACCAGATCGGTTTGCAACCGATCAGGACAACCGATCGTGCACCCCCGATCGG
>VBRH01002143.1:0-12196 GCA_014578085.1 Cardamine resedifolia
ATCTCATCAATCGGATTCCGACCAAAGTCCTAAAGGACGTGTCACCATTTGAAGTACTTAACAAAATCAAACCATCAATTGATCACTCACCAGTTTTTGGATGTGTTTGTTTTGTGTTAGTGCCAGGAGAGCAAAGGAACAAGCTAGATGCCAAGAGCACTAAGTGTATGTTCCTCGGCTATTCCACAACTCAAAAGGGGTTATAAGTGTTATGACATCGCCACCAACAGCACTTTAGTATCTAGAGATGTGAAGTTCTTTGAGGATCAAGGATATCATAACAAGAAAGATTGGGAGGAAGTAAAGGACTTATCAAACTCACCATCCGATCGTGCCGCAAGTTTGCGATTCCTCCTAGATCATCTCGGGATTCAAACTCCACAAAGTGGTATTCAAACTCCACAAAGATCAAGGGATGCCGAAGAAATAAAGGATGTTGCTAATAGTGAGGAGGCTATTGAGGTGGCTAATCCACTAATCGATCTAGAGCCAAGACCAGCCATTCAAGAAGAGGACGAAGAAGAAGAGACCGAGGATCCTCTTCCACCACTTAGGCGTAGTGCAAGGCTCCGTTCCTACTACAACAATGAGGTCGTAGCTCACCCAATTCAATCCGTATGTTCACTTGACCTCTTGCCTACTGATCATCAAGCATTTCTCGTAAGATCGAGCTAGACCAGATACCTCAAAGCTATGAGGAGGCTAAGGAAAGAAAGGAATGGATAGATGCGGTTGATGATGAAATAGCAGCTATGAGCCGCAATCACACATGGGATGAAACGGATCTTCCACCCGGGAAACGAGTTGTTAGTTCTAAGTAGGTCTTCACAATAAAATATTTGAGCAATGGAGACATTGAACGGCACAAAGCTCGCTTGGTCGTACGAGGATTCACTCAGACCTATAGAGAAGATTACAAGGATTCATTTGCTCCCGTAGCTAAGCTTCACACGGTAAGAGTTGTGCTCTCTTTGGCTACTAACCTCTCTTGGGAATTGTGGCAGATGGATGTCAAGAATGCATTCCTTCAAGGAGAGTTAGAAGAAGAAGTGTACATGACCCCTCCACCCGGACTTGAAAGTTCCATTGCTCCCGGAAAGGTTCTACGCCTTAGGAGAGCTATCTATGAATTAAAGCAATCACCACGGGCTTGGTACCACAAGTTGAGTACGACACTCAAGAATAGAGGTTTCAAGAGATCCGAAGCCGATCACACTTTGTTCACACTACAAAGTTCCCAAGGTATCATTGTGGTTCTCATCTATGTGAACGATTTTATCATCTCCGGCGATGATAAGGAAGGTATTCAATCAACCAAATATTTTCTTAAATCTTCCTTTGATATTAAAGACCTTGGGGAACTAAAGTACTTCCTAGGAATTGAAGTTTTCCGTTCTCCGGACGGCTTATTTCTTTCACAAAGGAAGTACACACTTGATCTTTTGGGTGAGACAGGAAAACTTGGAGCTAAACCAGCTAAAACTCCACTCATAGATGGCTACATCACCATTCATTGTAACAACCAAGCCGCCATTCACATCGCATCCAACTCCGTGTTTCATGACCGGACCAAACATATTGAGGTGGATTGTCACAAAGTCCGCGAGAAGATCGAAGAGGGAGTAACTCTTCCATGCTATACTCGAAGCGAAGATCAATTGGCTAACATCTTCACCAAGGCTGCAAGTCTCAAAGTTTGTACTTACATCTATAGTAAACTTGGGCTTGTAGACCTCTCACGCCCTTGATCATGTCCTCTAGTCCGTGGATATCACACTCTTTTTCCCTTAACATAGTTTTTATCCCAAGAGGTTTTTCTATGTTAAGGTTTTTAATTAGGTGATACTTCACAGGGTTCCAAGCTTAGCCTTTGCCTCGTCGGCTAAGCTTGAGGGGGAGTATTGATCTGGATATATGTGGCGGTCGGTTCGTGGTGGTAGCCTACCGCCACAACATAAGCAATGTGTGGCGGTCCGTCTGTGGCGGTCACCTACCGCTACGCATTACTTGTGTCGATTGTAGCGGTCCATCCATAGCGGTCAAACGACTGCTATGCATTTCTCCAGAAAGCATGATTCGCGTGCAAGGTGTGGCGGTCCATCAGTAGTGGTAGCCTACCGCCACACACACAGCAAATACAATATGTGGCGGTCCGTTGTAGCGGTCACCTACCGCCACACAGCACATGCAGTGTGTGGTGGTTCATCTGTGGCGGTACCCTACCGCTACAGACCGTAATTCCTTTAAATCCGGAAAATATTTCTCTCCACTCACATTTGAATTCAAATTTGAGGCTTCTCCTTAGGCTCCGATTTCAGGGGTCTCTAGGGTTTTTTAGGCTATAAATATGTTGTAACACTCTTCATTAACACTTAATCAATTAAGAATTCTTGATACTATTCTCTCTAGTTATCATTCTCTTATTCTACTTGTTCTTCATGTTTTTCATTCTACTCTTACTCTCACACTCTCTATAATCTTCATATTCCGCATATTCTAACACCTAAGAAGGAGAAAGTGAATAAAGAGCAGCTGATGGCCCCCTACCATTGAAGAAGAACCGAAGATCCTCCATCTCCGCTACTGCTTCCTTGATTCTTTTCTCCTCTACTTTCATCTAGATTTTCATTGTTTTTGTCTGAGGGAGAAGATCAATTACTTTACATAGAAGATCCCAAAAACCCTCTTTAAACTTATATATAATTATGCTTTCCATATCATCTCTTGCCATGGTTTGTTTGATTATGTCTGAGTAGTTTTTTTGTTGGATTTAGTGGGGGTGCTTGAAGGGGATTGCTTGAAGGGGATTCATGGTTTGATATTGCTAGATTGTTAGATTCGATTTTCTCTCTATCTTAAGATAATGGTTCTTCAGCTTAGATTCGTTCTTAATGCTTATTGCTTGATTGATCACTTGCAACTAAACTTAGGAGAAGGGTCCCGACGACAGTCGCAACATCCTCTCCCGATCTAACTAGGTAGAGAAGTCAGTCTCATGGCCGGCAAAAGGCTGTGTGCTACGAGACTAGTGTGAACTAAGACCATCTAAGTATAATGCATGAATAGAATTCATCATGGTTGTTGCGACAGCCGAGCCATGAGGAGAATAGATATAGTTAGCTAGCCGTCCAAAAGTAGGCTAGTTTATAGACACATGTTATGCGAGTTCATGAATCCTAGTAAGAGAAGATTTATGATAATTGCTGCAACCTTAGAGAGCCATGATCCCTGGATTGTCTCCATGTGCTCAATGCTTTACCTATTTAGTTTACACCGCTTTTAGTTAGTTAGTTTAGTTTAGAAAACCATAAAACAACCTCCTTAATATTCGTCCTACTCTCATAGAATTCAATCTTGTGACTTCACTCTCTTTGTGGGATCGATCTTTAAGTACTACACACGGCTGAGTTGTGCACTAACAACCTTACTATTGTGTCCTTTTTAGGTAAAACCTCACACAAGTAAAAGACGAATCCGAGAAGTGAAATGAAACCAATGCTAACCGATACATAATCCATGTTGATATAACTATTGCCTATTATTTTCATATTTCTCATCAAATTGTATCTGAAATTAAAATTAAAGTATTTGATTTAAGGTGCGGTCGCATACGAGGCACAACCTTGTCTTGGCAGTTGCCATCTCCTTTTTCTTTTTAAAGTTTTATTCTTTTATTTTTCAGTAACTAATCTTTGAACAAAAATCGGATAGTCAGTAGTTTAATAAGGGCATCCTCTGTTAAATATTCTCAAAAGAAATCAACACATTAAGAAAATATAAAATAAAATAAAAATATGACAGAGGATCTGAAACTATTCTCAAATAAGAACTTCTTAAAAATTATTGAGAACCCCATTTGACATGTGTTCAAATATGATTAGTTTTGATTCTCTTTTTAATAATTCAAATTTAATTAAATAATAAAAATATATTAAAATATTAATGAGAGACTAAAGAGAAGAAACTCAATAATAAAAATAAGACTAAGTAGGCTTAATAATTTGTTTATTATATCTATAGTTGAGCCCGCCTTGAAAATATATGAGCCACAAACAAAAAAACTGTTGGCCTATAACTTGATAAATAATAAATAAAAATTAGTAAAAATTATGTGGGGAATCGAAATTAGCACCTTACACTATCAAATATTAGTCCCTAACGATCTGACCTAGGTAACATATTTGTTTAAAAAGTGTCAAAATAATACTTCTTCTATCTCATAAAGATTGATTTTATAGGTTTTTTTGTTTTTTTTAAAAAGTGATTTTCTAGATTTTTAAATATATTTTAATAATTAATGTTAGTAAATTGCAAACTTCAAAAAAATAATAATTTAAAATGTTTAAATTTTTGAATTATTATTGGTTTATAGATATTAGGAAGTGTTTAAAGTAGAAAGAAAATGTATTTGTTATTAAGTATATATTATTTTTAATATGTGTGAATTTAATGTTTCTAAGACAGAAGGAGTAGTTATTCTGAATAAGGCCGCAAGCAACATCTATGTTGGCTTGGCTTCAATGTCGGCCCTGTCTATAGTAAACTGTTTATTATTTTAACAAGGATTTTGCAGAAAATTATTTAGATTTTTCTGGATCTTACATGACTGGTTGACGACGGTTATTTTTTTGCAAGTTTACAACCATAACCAAACTAATTGACAACTGGGTCTAAAGATGATTATGCGGTTGTTCCCTAACCTAAAAGCTTACGGAGTCTATTCAGTCTTAATCATTGTAGGATTGATATAGTTGTTTTGCAACGAACCAATTACCCTATCGTGCGTAACACTCTGAGTATTGAACCATAAGAACGATAGAATTAACATTCTATGATTATGAGGAAGCCAACTTAATCTGAAGCGATCAACTGTTTTGGTTTTGAAATCAAAATACAAATGTATAAATAAAGTGGGAAGATACTTGAAATTGGTTTTAAAATTCAAATAAGATAAAACGAACTCTTGAGATAAAGATAGAAAGCAAGGGTAATCGATTGCTAACTAGTGGAGTTTTAATCTACTTCAATAAGCTAATACTTCGGTCATAGATCACTAATATCAACTAATCCACTTTCATGGCATTATTCTCTTCTTTAATCATTTAATCATCAATAACTTTCTTTAGCGATCAAGAAACTAAGAAGCATTAATTACAAGACTAACTAACCTTTAAACACCCTAATCAACTACTATTGTAGGCTAGGTATGTAAATCTCTTAGCAATTAGATTCCGAAATTTCATCGAACACCTTCCGGACATGAAATTGCCTAAATCCAAAATCAACAAGATCAATGCTAATCTAGGCTTAATAACACATACTAAGAAAGGATCTAATATGTTCCAAGCCTAAACTCTACTAATCAACAACCAAGCACCCTAAATCTATTAAACCCAGGAGTACTAAAATTACTACTCACTAACAACCATATTAACACAAAGCAATGACATTGATATTTGCATAATCATGATTATTAAGAGGATAGATCAAAGGATTAAGAAGAAAAGTAGATTTGATGGATTAAAAATGAAAGATTCGTACAAGTTCTTCAAAAATCTCAAAAGAGGCTAAGAGGGTTTTTTAAAACAAGCATGATACAATAAATTAGGTTTAGAGGTCTTTATAGGAGGGAAGCAAAAGAGCTTGGTTAGCACATAACCATTTGGGTCAAACCCGGTTTAGTAACAAATCAAGATAAATCGGAGCGGCTAATTGGCACAAGAAACTGCTGGAACCGGCTGCTGGAGGCTAGCGGCCGGTCTCTGGCTACTGTGTTGGACCGTTGAGGCTGAACGATGTGACTTGCCCATTGCTTCAGCTTACTACAAGCTACCTGTCACCACATGCCGCTGAAGTAGCCCTCCAATTCTCCAAGTAACTTTCTTCAATCTCCAACGGGCTTCTCAAATTTTGGCACCAAACCGATGTTGACCTCCGACGTGCCGTGGCCGCTGTATGAGACCGCTCAGACTCTCATTCTTCACCAAGTCCACTCTTTTGATCCATTAGCTTCATTTGATCACTTGTTCAAAGCTACAAGCCTCAAATATACCTAAAATAGACTTAAAGGCTATGCAAAATGCATGAATGATACTATATGTCCTATAATGCATTATCATGTAAATGTGAGATTCAAACACTTATTTACAACTCTAAGTGATGTGAAATGGAAGAAAAGAAGACCAAAATGAATGCATAATGAATGCAAAATGCGTAGATATCAAAGATCCTTATGAAGGCCGTACATTAGTATGCATTAACCAATTTTTTTTGTAGTACATGTTTATCTATTTTGAAGCGGTTGCTTTTTTCAAATGCTTAGAAAACGGCATAAAACCTAAAACATATTTTTTCATGAAACCAACTGGTGTTTTGTTTTCGTGGAAACTTAATATTATTTTTCATCTTAAAGAGCTTGCAATACAACTGGTGTTTACATAATAAATCTGTTATTAAAATTTATTGGGAAAAATGTAAAAAAAGTATGAACTTTCAAATTGTGGGCGTTTAAATTTCGAATTTTAAAAATGCCGTTTAAATGCTTAAGTTTTCGTTGACTTCCATATTAAATGGTTAACTTATGTTGACTATGTCATTTGAGGCACGCCGTTAAATCGAGAGACGGAGCAAGTTTACGGGGTTAAAGCTTATGTTAGTATTTCCGTTTAATTCAAACGACGTCGTTTTCTTCTTACTAAAAAATCCTCAACTTTCAAATTGTGAACGTTTAAATCCTCAACTTTCAAATTGTGGATGTTTAAATGCCTAAGTTTTTGTTAGCTTCATAATTAAATAGTTAAGTTGTATTGACTATGTCATTTGGGGCACGACGTTAAATCAAGAGACAGAACACGTTTACAAGGTTAAATTTTCCATTAGCTTCTTCCATTTAATCAAACTGACCATTGTTTGATACACAGAGGTTTGAACTCAAATAAAAGACTGCAAGTGCACATACAGTCACAATAGCATAGATGAGATCGAATCCACACAAACCAATGTTACACTACGATTCATTTGAGAGTGAAACTAAGCTAAGAAAATGATATAGTTGTTAGTTGGGGAGTCTTAGTGTAGAAACCAATGATCTTTACCACATCTCCAAGTCGGTATCGATACAACCCTGTGGAATAAAATAATTACTAATCATCCGTATTATCAATCTCATTATCGATACTTAAAATCCAATTTGATCCACATTCCAAACATTGGTCGTCGTACTCCGTCTCGTGCTAAGTCAATGTCAATGGGCAACATGATCGCCTTGCTACCTGTCGGGACGGCCAAAACGACTCCGTACTTTCCCATCAAAAACATTGTAAAGCCCTCCAATGCATCAAAAACATCCAAACATAAACTCAATGTGTATCAAACATTGGTCGTTTTGATTAAACGGATGATGTTAATGGACAATTTAACCTCGTAAACGTGTTGCGTCTCTTGATTTAACGTCGTGCCCCAAATGACATAGTCAACATAAGTTAACTATTTAATTAGAAAGTCAACGAACACTTAGGTATTTAAACATCCACAATTTGAAAATTGAGGATTTAATCGTCCACAATTTGAAAGTTGTGAGTTTTTAGTAAGAAGAAAACGACGTCGTTTTGACTAAACGGAACTACTAACTGAAGCTTTAACCTCGTAAATGTGCTCCGTCTCTCAATTTTAACGGCGTGTCTCAAATGGCACAGTCAACATAAATTAACCATTTAATCAGGAAGTCAACGAATACTTGAGCATTTAAACGGCAATTTGAAAGCTGGAAATTTAAACGACCACAATTTGAAAGTTTATATATTTTTTCGATATTTTTTCCAAAATTGATTATAGCAATAAAGTACATACCTGCAAAATATTAACAAATATTAATGTCCTACTCTTTGTTCCGAATTTGATTCACAACATTTACCACTAGTCAAATCTATATACTAGTTAGGAAAACAAAGATTGTACAATATTCAAACTGAAGTTACCTTTGTTAAAAATTATAGTTAACTCAAGACAAAGAGGCACATAAAAAAAAAAATACTGAAAAAATTGGGGCGACATGTGATGCGATATAGCGATGGGTCATCAAGGAAATCTTGTATTCTTATGATAATTGCCAACTATGCTTGTTTTGGGGCTTCTCTTCTTATTGCAGAAGTAGCCCCCATCTTCACGTGATTCCTTCTTCCCATTCTTCCTCTATATAGTCATATACTCTCTCGTATAGTTTCCTCCATTCACTCGACTCAACATGGACTCATCCAAAGTCTCTTCCATATCTCTATGTTTTTTCCTTATTTGCATTATCTTTTTTCCCCAACATTCACTCTCATGTGGCTCCTGCAACCACCGGAAGGGCGGACCCTCCGTTCCCAAGCTTCCCGTTCCTCCCGTGACTGTTCCTAAGCTACCAAATATTCCTCCAGTCACCATCCCACACCTACCTGTTCCTCCAGTGACCGGGCTACCCGTTCCTCCAGTGACCGGGCTACCCGTTCCTCCAGTGACCGGGCTACCCGTTCCTCCGGTGACCGGGCTACCAGTTCCTCCGGTGACTGGGCTACCCGGGGTTCCTTCAGTGGGTGGGCTTGTTCCTTCGGTTGGTGGGCTTGTCCCTTCGGTCGGTGGGCTCGTTCCTTCAGTGGGAGGACTCGTTCCCACACTACCACTGCCACCGGTTCCTGTTGTGGGTCCTCTTCTACCTGGTGGGAAAACCCCACCGGCCACTGGAGGGAAGGGATGCCCTCCTACTCCTGGTAAAGTAAAGCCACCATCAGGCAGTGGGAAGGCGACATGTCCCATAGACACGCTGAAGTTGGGTGCGTGCGTGGACTTGTTGGGTGGTTTAGTAAAGATAGGGCTTGGTGACCCAGCGGCTAACAAATGTTGTCCGTTACTTAAAGGCCTCGTTGAAGTTGAAGCTGCGGCTTGTCTCTGCACTACCCTCAAGCTTAAAGCTCTTAACCTCAAACTTTACGTCCCTGTTGCTCTTCAGCTTCTTCTTACCTGTGGCAAAACTCCACCCCCGGGCTACACTTGTTCCATCTGATAAACTCACTCCACTTAATGGGTATGCTATTTTTCATTTCATTTTGAGTTATATTAAATCTTCTTTAGGAAACTCAGATAATACCAATACGTGTTTAGTCGAATCTGAATTTAAAAACGGTGCTATGTTTTAGAATATAATTTATTTTGTCAAAAAGATATCTAACTGGTTCAATAATACGTCTTGCCTCTAGACAACGGACACAAGTTCGAAGGTGTAAAAGTTATCGGTTGTTGATAATTAGAAAAATTATTATTAAGAGAATTATATGCTTGATCAGTGGGTTTTCACCTGAACATCAAACTTGCCGTCAAAAGTTTAGCTTTTTATTTATTTGACTGTCATCGTACGTGTATATATATATATATATATATAACTGTTCGATCAGTCAATGTGCCAGAAAAATGTCTGATTAAAGTAAGTAATACGTAGACACTTAGCTCAGCAATGCACCCGTCACTACGATGGTGTGAGCCCACATCAATATATATAAATATGAGTCTGTGACTCCATCACTAAAGTTTATTTCATTTTGGGGCTACGCAGATAGTTTGAAGAAAATGTGAGAAGCGAATGGCAGAGCTCCAATATTTCCTTTCTTCGTTTATCAATCGTATCAAATCTTTCCCGTTGATTCTTTCCTCTATCTTTCCCTTGTGCTTGTATCATTAAGTATTGTGTGCTTTTTAGATTATTGATTCTTCCTTTGTATTAAAGTATTATTTGAATAATCTTAATTTTAGTAAATGAATGAACTGAGCTGCGTGAAAATGATAATGTCAAAAAAAGAAAATAAAGATCTTCTTGGATTAAATATTCGTTATGGTTGAATTTGGTAAATGGCAAGGAATGAAAATTGACATAGGTAAATGACAATTATTAGAGTTGGTACAGAAAATAGTGGAAGAGTATACATGAAGATGATGAACAACTTTGATCGAGAGAAACTGTAACGCCCGTCTCCACGTGTATTGAGGTAGTGCAGGGGTGAAGTCATTGTATAAAATTCTGATAATTCAGTTTATCAATTACCCTACCATGCTTAGCATTTTAGGTTATCGAACCACAACAAAACAAGAACAACAAACTAGAAATGCAAATCTTCGTTTCAATCTAAGTAAGTAAAAGAGTTTGTGGTTTTCAAACAAAATTTGAATCTAAAAGAATCAGGAAAATAAAGAAAAATCTATTTTGGAATTCAAATAAGAGAAAATAAACTCTCGAGATAAAGATAGATGACTAGGGCGATCAATTGCTAACTAGTGGAGCTTAATATACTTCAGTAAGTTAATCATTTGACCTTATATCACTAATATCAACTAATCCACTTATGTGACATTAATCTCTTTCTTAATCACCTAATCTCAATAACTTTCGTTAGCGATCAAGTAATTCAAAAGAATTAATTACAAGCCTAACTAAACACTAAACACCCTAATCAACTATTTCCATAGGCTAGGTATGTAAAGCTCTTAGAAATTTTGATTCTGGCATTTCATCGAACACCTTCTGGGCATGAAAATACCTAAGTATATGGCCACTGAAGGCTAACGAGGACGTCTGAGAGCTATCAGGGACGTCTTGCCACTGCATATAGCTGATGCCTATGGTCATTGAAGGCTAACGAGGACGTCCGGCCGCTGCATTTTCCCGCCACATCTCCAGGTGAATTCGTGTCAAGTCTGACCAGGAACACCAAACCGCTGGACCATGCCGCTGAACTCCTCCGACGTCACTTGGCTGCTGGATCAAGTCGTTGGACACTCCGCTCTTATCCAAATGCATCTCTTTTCATCCATTCTCCACTCCATTTGATCACTTCACTCAAATACCTACAAAAAGATGTAATGTATATACAAAACCTACATATTATGCACCTAAACTCTAATTATGGAATGCAAACACAAGAAACTTATGAGAAATGCAATCTAAAGCACCTTTGTCATGAACTCTTTGATGAATTCTGGTTTTTCTCCTTTAAATCAGGTGCTTAGATCACTATAGCCTTGGCGAAAGGTTTGGGATCACCTTTGCTCATGATCTTGAACTCAATAGCCCCTTCAATGTGTCTCATGGGATGTAAGGTGAGAATGGATGATGATTGGTGGCCATAATGCTATGTCTTGCTGATGCGACCTTGGATGGCTCTAAGGACTTAGAGCAAGGAGCAGGGTGCGGTTACTTTCAAGTCTTTTTCGAGTCTTTATCGAGTCTTTTAGTTTTGTTTTGAGTCATAACAGGTCTAAAGAAGGCTAAGGATGAAGAGTGGAGCTTATGGAAGAAACTTGGCGGAAATTGAAGAAAAGTCAAGACTTACGCGCTGAGCACCCGCTCAGCCCCTGAGCGACCGCTCACGACGAACTGATGGAGCAAAAAAGAGAATATCATAACTTTCCTATTTTTTAAGAAAGAAAGCCCTAATCTTTCCTGGCCGCCTCCAAACCTATCTATCACGTTTTTCATTCTATTTTTCTGCCACGCTTTCTTAAGGAGAGAATACAGACACTTTAGAGAGTTTTTGCTTGTAAGATTAAAGGAGAATAGATCTCTACACCAACATTGAGAAGAACTCTAAACCCTCTTTATTTTTATCAAGTTATTCCATGAATATTTCATTCTCGTTTGCTGTGATTTTCGTTTCTATGGCTGAGTAGTCTTTTAGTTAGGTTAAGGGGTTTTCAAAGGGGATTCAATGATTCAATGAACTGGACATAGATAGGATTTATTTGATGTCTTCACCTATAGTTGGTCTTATTGCCTAGGTTAACCTGATCACTTAGCCTTTGATTTCAGGTTAAATCTATTCACCAAAAGTGTTATAGGTTGTTAGAGAGGCATAGGTGGGCGATTTGTCTTTAGCCAACGACTGTTGATGTTAAGGCAAGTCGTGAACTTATCGAACCAGTCCATTAATGCTTGTCTGCGATTTTAGGTTCAAACGAACTAGGTTGCTAGATAAAGTTGTTGGCGCCACGACAGTGGGTCAGTCTTATTTTTATGTTTGAGTTCTAGATTGGTACTTATTATATCCTGAATAATTGTTCGGTTCTTGATGATTTGATCCCCGCGAAATTTCCCTTGACCTAGCGTTTTTTATTTATTGTTTTTAAACCGATTTTATTTGCTTTGCTTGCTATTTACGAAACCACAATCCCC
>VBRH01002145.1:4490-19179 GCA_014578085.1 Cardamine resedifolia
ATTTAACAACCTATGATCTAGATTCTAGGTGATCAATCTAGAACTAGCAGTAAGAACAACCTAGATGAAGAACTGGCAAGATATGAATTCAAACCAACCAGATCAATCAATCATTCCACTTCACAGGCCTCACATCCCTGCTCGATCAACCTCTTAGCCTGGATAGCCGAACCTACTATGCTTCCGAAAACCGGTCTCACTCCCTGATAAACCAGTTTCTTGCCCGCATGCTCCAACACGACCCGGCCTCTGTAATAGTCGAGATGAGCCTTCACCTTCCCGAGCCATTCTATGCCCAAAATGACATCATACAACTCCACCGGACACTCTATCAAATCAGCCGGCATAAACTCCCTCAGCACACCCTTGAGTTCTCAACAAACGACTCCCAACAACTCTCACGACTCTCGAATGATCACCAGAAAGCTCCTGGATCCCACTCTCATACACCCAGCCCGGTGTAATGAAACCGTGAGAAGCTTTGAAGTCGAACAACAAATGAGACTCTACCCCAGCTACGCTTAAGGTCCCTACCCAACAATTGAATCAAGACACTAGACATGAACACAGAGAAAGAACTCTTAACCCAAAAAAGAATAAAATAACTCAAAAGGAAAAGAACTAACCAGTGATCAGTCTGCTGCTGTTTGTGCCTCCTGTTTCCGCACCTAAAGTGTAAACCCGAGGTATTCCTGCGGCCCGCTTTGGCGGTGGTGCCTCAATTCCCTGTACCTGCAGCGCCAGCATCGTGCAACTCGTCTTCATATGCCTAGGTTCTTTGCAATGGTAGCAAACCCGCACATCAATATTGGTACAGTCTGCAATCAGGTGCTCTGAACTGCCACACCTGAACCACCGATGCCCTGCACTGACAGTCTTGGAAGTTTTCTCCCACTTCCACTTATGCCTTTGCTCCGCGCTGGACTTACCTCCCTTGCTCAGAGCAGAACTCTGGGGCTTTTTTCAAACCCCAAAAACCACAACTTGCGATCTAGGCTCCTGCATCATGCCATCCTCAATCAAGACTGCCCGCTCAACCAACTCAGCTATTGAGGAGTAACTGCAAATGATATAGTGGCTCCTCATCTTCAACTGCATACCTCATAAAAACCTGCGCATTTGAATCCTCTCATCATCGAGACCCCCACCAGCATACCACTTAAGCCGATTGAACTCGGTCTTATACTCCCGGATGGACCTGCTCCCCTGTGATAAGTTCAAGAACTCACCCTCTAGCCTGTCCAAAGCCTCATGTGGAAAGTATTTGAGATCAAACTCCTCACGGAACTCACCCTAAGTTAAAACTGCATCTCTCCTTCATGCCAGCATGCTCTCTCACCAGGTATGGTTGTCACTTTCAAGATAATGAACCACCAAATCAACCCGGTACTCCTTAGGGCATCTGATAGAATATAAGTTCCTCTCAAGCCTAGACCTCCACTCATCTGCCTCCACCGGCTTGGCACCACCAGCAAAGTACTTGGTGCCTAACCTCTGCATGTGCTTCATCACTATGGGATAGGATGGAACAAGCTCAGCCACATCATTTGTAACCTCTGGAACAACTCCTCCTGGCACGACATTAGCTCCTTGTAGCACCACCGGAGCAGGAGATTGTACCACAGCCGGTAATCATTTTTTAGTTCAGCGTTCAAGCCCGAACCTATCTTTATTTTTTGCTCGAGACGAGCCTCGTCAATTAAGGCTTCGATTGCCACCTCTTCTGGCTTTTGCCTGCTTGGAAAGATAGAGCATTTTTTCTTCACATAGGTCTTCAATTGACATTGGACCTTCATTCGATGGCCAGTGAGGTAGCATGAACGTGATGCTTCCTGATCTCCTCTAATAGTGGTCGTTCCGTTTGAGGTTGAGAATTTCACGCATTGGTTGTAAGTTGATGGGACGGACTTCATCTGATAAATCTGATAAATCCAAGGGGTTCCCAGGATATAATGTATGATGTTGGCCGATCGAAGACAATGAATTCCACAATTTTTGGTATACCTTCTGCTAGCACAGAAAGTTTGATCATTCGGATGCACATTGTCATCTCTCCGGTGAAATCTATCAATGGAGCTGGTGGACCGACAACGTCTGTCTTGTTTACCCCCATTCGCTGAAGAGTACTTAAAAATATTAGGTCCACCGAACTTCTAGTATCGATTAGTATTCTTGATACCGCATAATTGGCCACGTCCATGGTGATCACCAAGGTATCATCATGCGGTTTTGAGTCTCAATTTCATTGAATACTATGAGTGTTACATCTTTGACTGGTCGGGCTTCCTTGCTAGCTTCCATAACTGACAACTTTTTATGTTGTTTGTTTGATCTTATAGTATTGTGGCATGATTCAGATCCGCCGATAATAATGTCACTCCTCCCTTTCATGCCTTCCGATGAAGCAAACTCAATGGTCTGCTGCTTTTTATTGAGTTGCTCTGAGGTTTGGCCTTTGCTTCCTTCTTGGTGATAGTGCTTTACGAACTCTACTATGGGTTTTCATTCCCCTCACCCATTGGCTCATTATTATTGTCGATGTGCTGGGATTTGTCCTAAAATCCACTTGACCTGCCACAAGCAACCCCAAGTTAGAATCAAAGAGTAAATTAATAAAACGCTTACCTTGAGGGATCAAGGAACTGATCCATGTAGTCGTGAGATTCCACAAAAAAATCATCTTTATGGTTGCTATCTTTAAGATTTTTTAACAGAACTTACTTCATGCCCACAAGAATAGATTTTTGGAAAGTGTTTATCTCCTTTGTGCTTTGCTTTGTATCATGAAAGTAGTCAAAGACAAACACTTCATTCCTTGTGTAGTCATTAGTTGAGGTTCTATTCTTCAATTCAAACGTCTGCTCCTTGCAATTCTTAGATTCCCTTCCTTTAGTCCTATCAAAACTCTAAGAAAGTTTAAAATTAGCAAGTCGGAAATCAACCACCGGACTAGGTTGTACTATCTTCATCTTGGAGCTCGTTGAGTTTATTCCAATGCTTGTGAGGCTTCCTTGGTTTTCCTGAATATTCATGATATCCATTTTATTGGTTTCCCAATACTTATCATCAAACAAAACTCCATAAATAGATAGCATCTTCTCGCCATCATAAGCAAAGTATTTGGCACCCAAATCAGCTTGGTATGCCATATGAGTTGCTTCACCATGTTGTTCTTTATTCGCTTTAGATTTGGTAAAGATTGTCTCATCATAAAATAGAGCCAGATTGGTTAAAAGGTAGCTCACATCGGTTACTTCCTTGAGACACAACCTGCAAAGCCTTATAAAATTCACTCGGTAGTTCCGGTGCAAGGTTAGACACATGAGGCATGTAACTATAAGTAATCAATTTAGGATTCCTCTTTCTCCACAGCCCTAGCAAAGAAGCTAGACTTCTTACCTTGTCCTAGCTTCCCTTTCAATCTCATTTGATCTAGATATACCTCATGAGGCGGCAATGGAACAAGATAAGTCTTTCTCCCTTTGAATTCAAATGTATGACGATTTGTGAAGCCATCATGAGTTACTTTCCGGTCGGACTGCCAGGGTTTTCCAAGGAGTATATGTCTAGCCTCCATGGGTAGCACATCACATAGAATCTTATCTTCATATTTTCCAATGACTATAGGCACTTCCACTTGATCTTTGACTCTTATTTCTCCTTCGTCATTAAGCCATTGTAGGTCGTATGATCTTGGATGCTTCTTAACCTTTAGTATGAGTTTCTTCACCATTGTTTCACTTGCTACATTGGTACAAATTCCTCCATCGATGATAAGGCTGCAAACCTTGCCTTGCACATAAAAACGGGTGTGAAACAAACTATCTCGATGTTCTTGTTCCTCGGTGAAGGGAAGGGAGGCAATATGAAGAGGAAATAAGAGAAGACTAGTCTCGAGACACACCTCGGGACACAACACTACAGATAACAAGAATCATAAAGACAAAGATTCAAATTTGAAAATGCATGCAAAATATGAGTAAGGCCACGCAAGAGAAGAAAAGAGATAGTGGGCTTCTGGCTTTTGGATTAGACCAACAAGTGACAAGATGGACATGTGAGCTGCAAGCCTCGGTAAAAAACCTCGCTTCGGAAAACCACATAGAAAAAATCAAAGACAAGGAAAAAAGAGCGCGAGGAGATCACATGGTCACCTGCTAGCCGTCTTGAGCGTGTATCACGACTGGTGTAGCCTTGACATAAAACTCATAGCTCAAGTGATCATCTTAGGTCATAATTTGTGTAAGTAAGACCCTCAAATGGTTGAGTAAACTCCTTGTTCCAAGATAGGTCAAAGGTCAGAGAGGTACTTCCAATGCTTCATTGTTTGTCCGAAAACGAGTCTTTGGTCTAAAAGAGGCGTCCATGACTTCCTTAGCTCCATACTTGTCCATTTCTTCATGTACCATCCTTGCTCCTTTCCCTAAGTCCTTGGACCCATCCAACATCGCATCACCGAGCCTTATGAGATTTATTGAAGATTTAAACGAGTTGATTTTTTATTTGGACCGGGTTAAATAGAAGGTGCATAGCAAATCCCCAACAGTTTGTTACATAGCTGACTAAATAAAACCTATTTTTTCTTTTGGGTAAATGACTAAATCAAAATTTCAACAATCCAAAATTGGGTTTCAAGGGAATTCAAAGGTCTTGATTTCACTCCGTCTCTAAAAGTTTGTTATGAGTCTTAAGGAAACACAACCCAAAAAAGTGCATATTTGATATTGATTTTATTTTCGCGCACCGGTGTTCAATCTTTGTAACTTCCAAGACCTCAACTATGTAGAAGAAATGAATTTCAGCAATATTACCTAACTTTTGTGAATCAGGGATCCCTAGGGAGTAATCATAAAAGGTCCCTGTTTGATAATAAAATTTAAAGAAAGACTATACAGCTTTAAAAAGGTCCCTTTCTTGAAATTTTCTCTTTATTTTAAGTTTCAATCTTTTGTTTGAAATGTAAAATTTATTGATCAACAAAAGAGTGTTCATGTACAAAAAATGGAAACGGAAAAAAATGAGAAATGAAGATTAGATGATGCTAATTTATGAAGCCTCTAACTCGAAACCATCTTTGTATAAGATATGGGAACTTTGGGAAGTTCTGATATCATAGAGAAACAATCCAGTTTCGTATTGTCTTCTCTAGATGCGGACGAGATAGCTGGTTGATGTGTCATGGTTTTAATGGTTTTCATCCATTGATTTCATATGTTTATTGAGTCTTTTATCGAGTCTAGGATATGTTTGATGAATGTTGGCTTTGTTAATAGTTTTTACAGGTTTTACAAGTCATTGGAGCTTAAAACGATCATTTGGACTTGCTTAAGACATTCCAAGACTTCAAGGATCAAAATGAGATGCATCATAATTGACTAGACCACGAGAGCATCGACCAAATTGATGATTTAATGAAGTGGTGCATTTTGAAGTAGGAATCGATCGATCCTCAAGGAGATCGATCGATCCCATGTACGAGATTTTCTGAAACCTAATTTCAACCGACTTTAGGCTTTCTTATTTCATATAAATAGGGTTGCCTGTGTTTTCTGCATTCCAAATTGTTATTATTGCGGTTAGGTTTTTGTTTTCATAGCTTATGAGAGAAGAAATCTCATCTCTCCAAAAGTTCTCTTTTGAACTCTTGTTAAACCGATATTGTTACTTTAGATTTATTTTATGCAATCATTATGTTCATCTATTCCGATTTCATTATCTATGTCTGAGTAATCCACCAATTAGGTTTAGGGTTTTCTCAAACGGATTCGATGATCGAATAAGGTTTAGTTTAAATTAGGTTTATCATTATAATTTGTCATCTTTGTGTTCACAATGCTTAAGTTAGCTTGATCCCCTAGCTTATAATCTGTAGGTTTAATCAATGTGTCGAAAGCGATAGTTAGGTTACCGGAATCAACAATGGATGAGCTTAGTATCTATAGCCAACATGAGTTGAAGTTGGGTCATCTAAGTGAACTTATCAAACTTAATTAGATTGTTGGCATGAATATCTAGGACTCATTCTGAAGTCTAGTGTTCTTGAGATTCATTGTTAGATAGTTAGTATTGCGGGAGTATGCCTGCTTTACCATAGTGTTTCAAGTTTGAGAACGGTTCGTTAACAAATCTCTAGTTAGTTAACAACTGTTTCCATCAAATCTACACTGAATCAAACATGATTAACTTCTTCTACAATGGGATTGAGGCGAATTATCAAATGGTGCTGGATACAACAAGTAGAGGTGACTTCATGATCAATACACTTTAAGAAGCCACTTAGCTGATTGGGAACTTAGCAACAGGAAATGCTAATCATTGCTTTGATCACAATAAAAGATATCAAGGAGCTGCTAGGAATAAGATTATCGAGAATTTTAATGCTTAAGGCACATCAGAGGAATGTGAACTTGTGTGAGGAACATGATTACCAAGATTAAGGTAATGATTAAGTTTGTTGAGGGGACTAAGGAGGTTAACTATGTAGGAGGACATGGTAATTTCCATAATCAGGGATTCAATCAAAACTACTGAAATCACCCGAACCTTTCCTATAGAAGTACTAGTGTGGAGAATCTCGATCAAATCTACCCTCCACGCGCAAACAATCAGGGGCATTAATACAATGCCAAACCATTCGCCCCAGTTCAGCCTCAACAAAACTTTACGCAGGAATTTCAGAACAAGAACGCTGGTTATGGTAATACAAGGTTTCAGCCTAATAAAAAATTTGGGAATAATGGTTCTCAAGATAGGGTTTAACAAATGTTTCAGCAATTCTTGAAGGGAAAAAGCAATTTGCCAGTGAGATCAATGTTAAGGTTGATGGAATGTACAACAATATTAAAGGAAAGTTTGAGAATTTAAGTACTCACATGTGTGTGTTGGAAAAATAAGTTGTTCAGGCCACAACTATGGTTAAAGCTCCCCCATGAACACTTACAGGGAAGCCATAGGCAAAACCAATAGGAATACATCCAAGTAATCACACTCAGAAGTGGAAAACAAGCTGCTCCAAAGTTACAAGATGCTGAGATCGATTGATCCTCCCCAGAGATCGATCGATCTTCCCTATGACTCTACAAACAAACAAAAATTACGGATCAAGCTGCAGGTGATAAAGGGTTGGGGTCAAATGCTGCTGCTGAAACAGAAACATCCTATGTACAACCACCATCCTGTGTGCCTAAGCTTCCATACCCTTCAAGGAGAAAGAACAAGATTCATGAGAAGGAGTTGAAAAAGATGAAAAACATTGTGGGTGAGCTGCAAGTGAGGTTACCCTTTGATGAAGCTGTAAAGATGGTCCCGACATTGAAAAAATATATGAAAGACATCCTTAGAGAAAAATTGACATTAGAGACGGTTGATATGGTCCTTACACACAAGTGTAGCGTGCTAAAACAAAAAAAAAAATTTGCCAGAATAATGTGAGGATCGAGGAAGCTCCACTTTGCCATACAACATCGGTGATTTAAAAATGGCTTCAGCTAGTGTGAGCCTAATGCCATTTTGGTTTCCAAATGACTAGGGTTCCACACTTATAAGCCATGCAAGATTTACCTTGTATTTGCGGATTGATCATTTTCGTTGGTGATGTGATCATGGCAAGCACAATGAAGGAGCAGCTTGAACCGGAGCAGCTTGTAGCTGAGGAAGCTAAGAAGAAATGGATTAGCTTAACAACAACGTTTGATCCGGGAATATTAAGAGGATCAACAAATGGCAAGGAGGGTAATGAGGATCAGCATGAACATGAAGACTTGCAAATTCCCCATGGCCCTATTACTCTTCATGCTGATCCTCATTACCCTCCTTGCCATTTGTTGATCCTCTTAATATTCNCAAGCCCAGCTACAAGTTTCTGTACTTCGTAGCATGATTCCGGTGAAATATTATATTCAGGCAAAATATCTTTCACAAAATTCGCTATCGCATCAACACATTATTCTGCCAAATTGTAGTCCGTTTTAATGGTCATCATTCTACTAGCAGATGATAAAGGTGAATGACCTTCTCTACACCCCTTATATAGTGGCTGCTTCGCTGCGTCTAACATATTAAAAAACCTTTGTGCTTATACATTTGGTTTGTCAATCCTATCTCCATCTATAGTTGTCGATGGCATATTCTCTCTAAATGCATCATTTACCATCTCAACAGTACCTACACCAAAATCTACTTCCGTTCTATGTTCTCCTAAGCTATCTTCAACATATGGTTCACTAGTACTACCATAATCATAATTTGTTTCCCCATGTAGATACCAAACTTTATACCCAGCATAAACCCATTCACATACAAGTGATTCCAAACAAACTCAATCTTAACATTATGTGAATTCCGGCAATTTAAACATGGACATTTTAACTTACGACTTTGTCTTGCAACCGGTTGATTTCCCGCCAATTCCATGAACTCGCAAATATCTCGTGCATATTCTTCTCTCATTAATTTCTATTCCGGATCCATCATCGGTTCGTCCATCCATGATCGAAAATTTTCAGAAGAAGACATCTCTTTTCCAATTTTATTGAGTTTTAGTATTGTAATGAGTTATGAATGAATGTGGAAGTGTGGAAACATATATATAAACCCGTCTGCCGTCGGAAATCTGTCATAAATCCGTCCCAAAAACTCAAAATTCAAACGGCTATAAAACGACTATAATAACGTATATAATTTCCAACATAATTCCGACGGAAAATGAAATACCAGTCGGAAATCCGTTGGAAACAGTTAATATCAAACGGCCATACAACGGCTATATTAACAGGTACAAATGTTCTGACGGAATTCCGACGGGTTCCCGACGAAAAGCAAAATACCCGTCGGAAATCCGTCGGAAATTTCTGATGGGTTCAAGTCCGTCAGAAATTTCCGACGGACTTAAGTTTTGTCAGAAAACCCCGTCGGAAATTATGTCCGTTTTCGGCCAGCTTTCTTGTAGTGGAATGCCTATGCGTCCAAGCTATGGGGCTGGAATCAGCAATGCTAGAGGAAGCTACTCGAGAGATGAAAAACCTAGAGCGCAAAGTGAAAGAAACAACATATCAAAACAGGAGACCAAACCAATTGCTTTTAATCAAGGGGAAAGAAACAAAATTGAGGCTAGAACTAGTGGTATCAAATGCTACAAGTGTCAAGGGAGGGGACACTATGTTACTGAATGCACTAACCGGCGGGTGATGGTTCTAAAGGAGAATGGGGACTACGAGTCCGAAGATGAGCAACTGGATACCAAACCATTGGAGGAAGAACATATCAAGCTACCAGCTAAAGGAAAGCTTCTTGTTGCCATGAGAGCCCTAACCATACACTCTAAGGCCAAAGATTAAGCGCAACGTGATAACTTGTTTCACACGCGATGTCACGTTAAGGGTAAAGTGTGTAGTCTCATCATAGACGGAGGAAGTTGTACTAACGTGGCAAGTGAGACAATGGTTAAGAAGCTGGGGTTAAGTGTCAAGAAGCATCCTAAACCATATAACCTTTTATGGCTCAATGGTGAAGGCGACATGAGAGTAAAACATCAAGTGGAAGTACCTATCATCATCGGAAAATATGAAGATGAGATTCTTTGTGATGTGTTACCAATGGAGGTTGGTCATATACTTCTTGGAAGACCATGGCAATCAGACCGGATGGTGATTCATGACCGCTACTCCTTTGAGTTCAACGGAATGAAAACTACTCTTGTGTCATTGCCGCCTCATGAGGTATATCTTGATCAAATACAACTCAAAAGAAATCAAGAGAAAGGTAAGAAAGCTAACCTATTTGCTATGAAAAGAGAAAATAATTATGATGAGCCTTTTGACCATAAGAGACTTATCTCTAAGGATAAAAAGGTGTGTGACTCTAACCTTACACCGGCGCCACCGAGTGAGCTTACCATTCTTTTGCAGGATTTAGGATACAACTCGGTGCATAAGGTCACATCATCATAAAATAGAGCCACACTGTACTGGTAGAAGTGGTATAGCGAAAGGAGGGAGTTTAGATGCTAACAAAGCCTTTAAGGCAAACCAAGCTGATTTATGTGCCAAATACTTTGCGTATGATGGCGAGAAGAAGCTGCCCATTTATGAAGTTGTGTTCATCAACAACACCAATAAAACACAACCAGTTCAAGCCAAGGACATGTCAAAACATAAAGGCCATCCATCAAGCTTCTACATTGATCTAAAGGGCTTAACCATGATGATAGTACAACCTGGTCTGGTTGTTGATTTTCTAATATTTAACATGGATATTCCTTATTTTTTTTATAGGTTAAAAAGAAAGAGAGATCCTAAGACTTGCAAGGAACAAACTTTTTATTGAAGAATAGAAACTCAACTAATGAAAACACAAGAGAGGGAGTTGTTACTTATGACTACTTCCGTGATACAAAGCAAGGAACTAAAGGGTTACCTGATTTTCAAGTGTCTAGTTGTGGGTATATGAACAAGCAAAGAATAGTAGGAGTTCTATCCAAAGCTCTTAAAGATAACAACTATGATGAACTTCTTCTAAAGAATCAAGACTTTAGCCACCATGCATCCGTTTAATCTCCGAGGTAAGTTTTCTATCCTTTATTTCTTTGATGGTTCTAACTTAGTGTTGTTTGTGGCAGGTCATACGGATTTGAGGACAAATCCTTTTCAACTCGGGGAGGATGATGCGATTCTGGAAAGCTCTAGGAGTTTGGAACAAAGGAACTCAAAGACACATGAAGCAATGGTCAAAGATGGGGCTATTGGCGCTTGGACAACACGTTTTGGAATCAAGAATTGTTCTCAAGACAAGAGTGAAGATGCTTTAGGAGGTATTAAGGACTTAGCACATGGAGTTGGCAACATTGTCAAGGAAATTAACAAGCGTGGAACCAAGAACGGCAAGGAGGTTTCTAACGTAACAAAAGATTGTTCCCGGTTCATGAGGTTTCAAACAAGCTATGGAGTTTCACTACGTCTAGCAAAGAATCAAAGGGATCACTTGAGTGTCAAGAACTGTGTCAAGGCCACCTTGGTCAAGATACACGTCGAGATAGCTAGTGTTTGGCCATATGATCCCTTAGCACTATTTTTCCCTCATCTCGGTTTTATCCCAAGTGGTTTTCCGAGAGAGGTTTTTAACGAGGCTTGGGGCTCATATGCTCATTTTGCCAACACTTAGCCCGATCCACTAAAGCCCAACATCATCATCAACTCGGCGCCATCTCTCTATCTATTTCTATTTTGAATTTGAACTTAGTCTTTTGTGTGTTTAATTGCGTTGTTTACCGAGGCATGTCTCGTGAACGCACCCCTTCTTCCTCGCGACTCTCCTTCATCTTCTTCGTTCTCTTTATATGTTGTACTCTGAGTTCCTCATTATCTATCTATCTTTTTATTCTCAAAATCTTTTAAGAATAGATCATTGATCCAATTTTTGTTTGTCGAGTTGGTTCTCTTAAGGCTTAACAAAGGGTATTCCACAACCCTTGGTGGCGTCTATCATCCCATCTTATCGTCTCTTGTTCGAAGATTGATCGTTTATCGAGTCTAAGAACGAGACAACTATCCCATAACTTCCTTGTGACAAACTTAGGGCGTGATTCCTCACCGGAATCACATCATCCTTATTGACCCTATGGGTCTTGTTCTCATCATTGATAGAAGCATGGTCTCTTGTAAACCGCTGTAAACCCCTATGTAGCAACCATAACGCCTTCTTATATACTACTGCAGCCTCAGACGTGTGGCCCAATGTGATAGTCAAGAATCTATCAAAGACTGCTTAGCCTTCCGCGAGACATAACCAGCTGAACCAATGAAATTCCAAAATTCCTCAGCGTGTTTCTTCTCGAACATTATGACCACTGCATGGCGCTCAAAACCAAACACATCGCATAGCTAAATAAATCATTATTATTTTGTGTGTTTTAACTTAATAAAATAAATATTAATATCCAAAAATATCAAAATTAATATATAAACTGAATTTAAAATTACATAATAAAGTTCACTTAAAAATTAAAAATATAAATTACAAAATTAAAACCAAACAAACTTACACATAAAAACAACAAAAAATATTTTAAAACATAATTATAGAGAATATTCCTTTTAATAATATAATAATAGAAACTATATTTTTTAGTGTGATATTTAGTGTTGTGGTTGGAGATTGAAAATTTTTGAGTGCTAAAATTACATTAAAATAGTGTGAAAACAACATAACTTTAGTGTCATATGTTGGAGATGCTCTTATTCACCTCGGGCAGTGTTCTAAAATGCGCTAGACGTTCGCTAGGCGGTGGATGAACGCCTAGCGCCTAGTCGTATACGCAGATGCCTAGGCGGGGCCTAGACGAATAAAATATATATATATATATATATATAATTTTACAATTTTATAAATTTGGATAAATATATAGTGCTTAACCATTGTTTTGAAATGAATAAAATTTACTAAACATATAAAATAAATAAAATAATATTTTTTAAAATATATTTTTTTGAAAAACAAATAAAATTATACAATTTTTTATGAAAAAATAAAATAATTCCGCCTAGAATCCGCCAAGGCATCGGCGTAGACCGCGTAATCAAGCGCTTATACGCTATTATGCGTCCGAATTATTTAAAACCGCCTAAATCACCGTATAATATATTACGTGGGCGTTTGACCACCGCGTAGCACCTAGACGCCGCCTAGGCACCCGCCTAGGCCGCATTTTAGAACACTGACCTCAGGTGTACCCGATGTAAAAAATGATATACGAAGTGCGTCGATGTATACAAGGGAAATGATGTACGAAATGAGTCAGTGTGAATTGGTTTATGAGACGAGTCGGTGTACAAGGTGAGTTGGTGTACGAGAGACGAGTCGGTGTACAAGACTAGTCGGTGTACAAGGCAAGCTGGTGTACAAGATGAGTCGGTGTACAAGACGAGTCGGTGTACAAGACGAGTCAGTGTACAAGCAGTATCCAAATCTAAGAGATGGGGATTTTTGATTGTCCGTGTACATAGTGATGTTAGATAATGGTGGTGTCTTACATTTTTACAAAGTGAGTCTGTGTACAAGACAAATCGGTGTACGAGATTTAGTCGGTGTACGAGACGAGTCGGTATACAAGATGAGTCGGTGTACAAATCTAAGAGAAAGTGAATTTTTGGTAGATCGTGTACATATTAATGTAAGATGATGGTACTATAAGATGATATACATAATAAATTGATGTACAAAATAAAGCAATATAGGTGTACATGCGAATGAATGTATTTGTAAGTTTGGGTGTACAACAAGATGGTGGTTATAACGGTGTACAAATACAGTGTATGTGGGTGTACATAAAAATATGTGGGTGTATAAGTGTACAGAGACAATGTACAGAGTCAATGTACATAGATTACATGAAAATCTATGGTTATACATCATATACAAAATGAGTCTTGTTAGATTCACAAAAATATTTCAAAGAATAAAAATTTATTTCTATATTTTTTTGATAAATTATTTGAAAGATAAAGAAAATAAAAAAAAATAAAGGAAAGAGAAAGAGAAAGAAAAAAATGAAGAGAAAAATAGAAAGTCTCGTGAGAAAGAGAAGAAAGAGAATGATGAAAAAGAGATAGATGAGAGAGATAGAGAGACGATGAGAGAGTAACACAAAGTGTCTACTTTCACAATTGTAAATAGTATTTCACCTTACTACCATATTACTTTTTAAAAAGTACTCATTTTACCAATTCACCCTTACTTTAATCACTGCTCTTCATGCGCCCTCACTGTGTACTTTGGAGATTTATTTACGCTCCTAGTAACACTTGGAGGATCATCACTTCACACCGTAATTTAGTCCATAATTGGTTGGAAGAAAGCTGGTGAGTCAAGGTAAATTGGATCAATCAATTCATGATGGGGATCGACCGATCTCTGCAAGCAACTCCCCAATCCGATTTTTACATTTGAGATTGGATCCCTCAGCGGCTTATCTTCTACGTTGAATGAAATGGTCTAATCCGATTTCCCCAATCCCTCAGCGACTCTAGCAGTTGATCAGTCACGAAAAAATAACAAAACGTGCCGAAAAATTCTAGAAACAATTTTAACAATTACTAGACTCAAAATAGGTTCAGTCGATTGATTTCACGATTTTATCTAACACCAAACGATTATGAAAATTCTAGCAATCAACAGACAAAATCGATGCAATGATCTGCGGAATATGAAAGGGTGCAATCGAATTTGAAAAGACACAACCTGGTATGGAGTGAGCTCTGATACCACTTGATATGATCCTGGTTAGGATCTCGTTCCTGAATACTCTCCAAACGTTGTGTTACTCACGATGAAACGATCTGGGTTTGCGGAAGTGATGAAATCGTAACGTGACAATGAAGCGATCGGCTATGTTGATGGATTGAGTGATACTTCTAAGGTGATGAGTGACCCTTAGACTATCAATCTTGCTCTGTACGTGGGTGAAGACCCTAGACGTGATGAACAAGAGATGAAGTGAGGTGAATCGATGCGATACTTCTAGAGGTTGTGAGCGACCTCTAGACTATCAAAGCTTGTTCAGGAGAGGGTAAGACCCAATACTTCGAACAAGGGGTGGAAGTGATTGATACTTCTTAAGAGTTGTGACAGACTCTAAGACTATCGAACTTGCAACCGGTGAGGATGAAGATCCGACACACAGCAAGAGTTGATCAAA
>VBRH01002146.1:0-12241 GCA_014578085.1 Cardamine resedifolia
TCTCTCTTCTCCTCTCTCTCTCACGCTCTGTTTCTCCCAAAAAATCAGATCCTCACGTGAAGAAGAGAAGAAGAAGAAGAAGAAAAAGTCAACAAGACTTTTCTCTTCTTTGAAAAAACCCCGAAACTTCTTAACCGGTTTATGACACCCCCGGAAAAAATCTAAATTAATTATTTCAACCTCATAATTAATTTCCCGTGATTTGTCTAAGGTTCATAAACTAGAAAGAATTCCGAATTAATTAAAAATAATTAATTTCCGGAACGCGGACGTTACAACAGTAACTCGCTACAGTGACGAATTTAAGACAATTTTACCCTTATTCGATGAAGAACAAATGATGGTACATAAAAATATTATTTGGTACATAAGAACATAAAAAAAATTCATTGACAAAACATAACATAGAGAATGATGTCCACGGTGTATTATATATGAAAATGAAAACAAAATTTATACAATTTGCATAAGAATAAGAACTGACATTTAGAAAAGATATTGTCATTAAATTTGAATCAATTACTGAAAACTATACCCTAAGTTTGGGCTTGAGAATCCAAACAAATGATTTTAGAGAATATATACCCTAAACACATATTAGGGAATCCAAACAAATAATTTTACAGTATTCATTAAGGTTGAATCAATTACTAAAAATTATACCCTAAGTTTGGGCTTAGAACCCAACAAATAATTTTAGGGAATATATACCCTAACACACATATTCGGGAACCCAAACAAATGATTTTAGGATATTTATTCCGTAACAAGGTTATAACTTATAAATGCCAAACATATAATTTTAGAGTATTTATCCCTAAATTATAAATGAGGAACTCAAACCGATTATTATACAGTCAGTCATCCATAAAATACATATAAATAAGAAAACTAAATCCTAAATTGTAAATAATAAGCCCAAACTAATTAATGTACAGTCTGATGTCCACTAAAAATATTTTTAAAAATAAAACTAAACCCTAAACTGTAAATAAATAACCCAAACCGATTAATTTACAGTCGGTCATACATAAAAGATATTTATATAAAAAACTAAACTCCAAATTGTAAATGAGAAACTCTAAGTGATTAATGTACATTCGGTCGTCCATTTAATATATAAAAAATAACTATTCCCTAAATTATAGATGAAGAATCCAAAACTATTAATATACAAGTGCATAAAAGACATTAAAAATCCTAAATTGTAAATGTGACCTAAATTAATTAATGTATTATGAGTCATCCATAAAAGACATATATAAAAAAAAATTAAACCCTATATTATAAATGATGAACCCAAACCGATTAATATACAGTCGATTATCCATAAAAACATAAAAATAAAACTAAACCCTAAATTGTAAATAAATAACCTAAACCGATTAATGTACAGTCTATTGTACATAAAATATATATAAATAAAAAAAACTAAGCCCTAAATTGTAAATAGGGAACCTAAACCGATTAATGTACAGTCTATTGTACATAAAATATATATAAATAAAAAACTCAACCCTAAATAGTAAATAGAGAACCCAAACCGATTAATGTACGGTGTTTCGTCTATAAAAGATATTAAAAAAATATATATATACCCTAAATCACAAATAAAATAAAAAAGAAAATTAAACCCTATATTATAAATGATGAACCCAAACCGATTAATAAACAGTAGATTGTCCATAAAGACATAAAAATAAAACTAAACCCTAAATTGTAAATAAAGAACCCAAACCGATTAATGTACAGTCTATTGTCAATGTACAGTGTTTCATCTATAAAAGATATTAAATATATATATATACCCTAAATTATAAATAGAAAACACAGACCAATTAATGTACAATTGTTCGTCTATAAAAGACATTAAAAAAACTAAATCATAAATTGTAGATAAGGAACTCATACCAATTAATGTACAATTGTTCATCTATAAAATAAATGAAAAATAAACTAAAACCTAAATTGTATATAAGTAATCTAAACCAATTAATTTATATCCGGTCATCCATAAAGACATTTTAAAAAAAAACTAAAAATTAATCGGTTTATATCCTTGATTCCACACCACTCATTCGAAGAAGGAAAAAAAAATCAACCCAACAAATGATTTTATGGAATCTATACCCTAAGCACAAATTAGGAAACCTAAATAAATGATTTTACGATATTTATTTCGTAACAAGGTTACAAATGAATGATATTATACCATACACCAAACCCAAACATATGACTTTATAGTTTGGAAAGAGGAAAAATAAAACAATGTGACAAAAAAATATGTATTGTGTATATGAAAATCGAGGTCTTTGTATAAAGGCAAAAAATTTGATGTTATTAGGGTTGAATAAATTACTGAAAACTATACCCTAATTTTGGACTTCCGAACTCAAACCACTTCTTCGAATGAGGGAAAAGAAACAAACAAGAAAAAACAACCGAATAGAAGATGTGTTGTGTACGTGAAAATCAAAATATTTGAGTATGAGTGGAAAAGTTGATTTCATTAAGTTTGAATCAATTATTAAAATCTATACTCTAATAAAAGTAAATTATAAAAAAGTAAACCTAAATATAATATTTTAGCTATCTAAACGTAATTGTCTCGTGGACAAAACATATCCATTATATTTGTCTACGAAAATTCGTTGACAAAAATAAAAGGAAATGAAAAAAAAAATTTGAACTGATCAGAAGGGCAAAATAGTCATTTACGTGGCTAGAAAGAAGTCAAGCGTGGCTTTTTTCGAGAGTTGATGGTCCAATGATTTTTTTCGAATGCCATTATCAAAATAATGGCTTTTTTGAAATTAACTTTAAAAAAAAAACAATATGTAATCCCAAGTCCCAAAAAACGATGTCGTTTAGCATATTCCGTTGATTTTTAAACAGAGTTAAATGAAGCCACATCGACAATATAGTCAGGGACTGTATTGCGGGTGACTTTGCAGATAGAGAGATTGACATGCACGGTTTTTAGGTGAAAGTCGAACTTACAAATTTTAATAAATTAGATGGTTTTTTAGCAGAAACCCCAAAATATAACAAACAGTAGAGAAATAAAATAATAAAAAATTTGTAACCCAAATTGTAGATAAAATATTATTCAAGATAATATACAATTGTGTTAATTATGAATCGCTATATATATATTAAATTTTAGAGTTGATATATATATCATTTTAACATTTTTCCAACATGCAAATTTTTATTTAATGTAAGAATATTTGTTAACTAATCAGAGAGATTCTAAGATTTTGATGGCCCTAAGCAAGAAAAACAAGTATGCCAATTAATTATTAATTTATTTAAATAAAATTAAAATTTCACTTGTGAAGTCTCTCTTTGAATAAGTTACGCACATTTACCAACACAGCTAATGACTTTTTCTAATAATGGCTCACTTGTAGTTGATGTCAGCTCTGTTTAAGACGTCTATCTTGACCAAGAAGGAGCCAAATCGATTTTAGTCTATGGAAAAATTTGATCCAAAGTTTAATACTCGAGAGATATGGGAAGCAATTCGTGAAGTTCAGCCTAAGAAAGATTGGTAGGAAGGAATCTGGTTCTCTTATGCAACTCCCAAATACTCTTTCTTAACCGATTAACGACTGGAGAAAGGATGTTAAATTGGAACACCAGGGGCGAACACAACATGCGGTTTCTGCAATAATCCTCTCGAAACTCGAAAACATCTTTATTTCACTTGCTCAGAATTTCTCAACAAGTTGGGACAATATCATTAAACTTCTCACAGAATTTCGGGAAAGAAATCCTCTTCCTAGTTAGATACGCATTTCAACTTGCAGTCCATTCACTTTGGAAGGAGAGAAACAGTAGACGAACCGGAGGAACTCCAACACCACCAGGCCAACTATTTTGTAGATTGGAAAAGCAAGTCCGAAACCGCATATCTCTTAAAGCGATTGAAAAACAAATGATAATTGATCAAAGCTTTTCTAATTGATAATCAAGGAAAGATTACAACTTGCTTCTTATAAAGAAGACTTGAAACAGAGAGAAAACAAAATGAAACAGAACACGACTCAACTAAGGCAACTAACTCCTAAGAAACAGCAACATGATTAGCACTTGCAGAAACAGATGAAGACTCTCTAACTCCGATACTTACGGAAGTTTTATTATTGCTTTGACCAAGTCCAACATACCTTCCCCCAAACTAAACGCGGCTAACGCAGTTCAGTTTGATCTTTGTTCTTCGAAACCTCCTGAACTCCAAGCATCTTTCTCAGCTTAACAAACGTCTCTAGCTTCAATGGTTTTGTCATGATGTCTGCCACTTGCTCTTGAGTCCCACAATGAACCAAAGTCACCTCTTCTTCTTTCACTAGCTCACGTAGAAAATGAAATCTGACCTGAATATGTTTAGTCCTTCCATGTAGAACCGGATTCTTTGATGGAGGAACTGTTATCACACATAATTGTCACACACTCTTCTTCAGTTTGACTCAAATTACTGAGAATCCTCTTCATCCACAGGCACTGGGTTGCACAAAAAGATGCAGCAACATACTCCGCCTCTGTTGTGGAGAGTGTCACGATTGGCTGCTTCTTTGAACTCCAAGCCACCGCTGCATTGCTTGCAAGAAATACATATCCAGAAGTACTTCTTTCACTGTCTATATCACCTGCAAAGTCGCTGTCTGTATAAGCTTTCATAATCCCTTCCCCGACATTTGTGTACAGAAAACCCATCTGCAATGTTCCCTTGATGTAACGTAACACTCTCTTGGCATCCAAAAAATGAGCAGCTTTTGGTTGCATCATGAATCTGCTCAAGAAACACATAACGAACATAATATCGGGTCTTGTGGCTGTTAAATACATCAAGCTACCAATCAATTGCTTGTATAATGATGGATCTGCATCATCTCCTTCCATGTCTTTCCATAGCTTTGTACCTGGGACAATTGGATTATTAACAGGATTACAATCTTCCATTCCATACCTTGATAGTACCTCTGCAGCATATTTCTTTTGACATAGAAATATTCCTCTTTCACTCTGATCAACTTCCACACCCAGAAAATAACTCATCTTTCCCAAATCTGTCATCTCAAACTCTCTCTTCATCGAAGCTTTGAATTCTTCACACATCTCTTGGTCGTTTCCAGTAAAGATCAGATCGTCAACGTACAAACTTATGATCAACACTTTACCTCCCGATTCTGTTTTGATGAACAGCGTGTGTTCAAGCTCGCACTTGTTGAATCCCTCCTTGGTGAAATATTCTTCGATTTTGCTGTACCAAGCCCGGGGAGCTTGTTTAAGATCGTAAAGTGCCTTGTGAAGCTTATACACCTTATGTTCATCACCAACCTTCTCATATCCCTCTGGTTGCTCCACAAACACGACTTCCTTCAATACTCCGTGAAGAAAAGCGCTTTTGACATCTAATTGGTACACGCTCCATTTCCTTTTTGCAGCTTGTGCTAATAACGTTCTGATGGTGTCCCAGCGTGCCACCGGTGCAAAGACCTCGTCATAATCTACTCCATGTTTCTGTGAGTACCCCTTAGCAACGAGACGAGCTTTGAACTTGTCAATCTCTCCCTTTTCATTCACCTTGGTCTTGTACACCCATTTAACTCCAATCTTCTTTGATCCCACTGGCAATTCAACGAGCTCCCATGTATCATTCTTCTCGATTGACTTAATCTCAGTATCCATTGCCTCTCTCCACTTCTTATCTTCGACTGCCTCCTCATATGTATAAGGATCATCTTGAGAGGCATACAACGCTACATATTGCAATTCCTCCTCTTCATCATTTGATGCTTCTCCTCGGTCATAATCCTGCAAATATCTTGGTGGAGCTCTGTTTCTGGGTGGAACACGCTGTTCACAAACAGCGTTTGGCTCTGCTTCTCCAACCTGTTCTGGTACATCATTAATCTCAGGATCTGGTACAAGATCTGGAACAATGTTGGTTTCGCCAATTTTTGTACCAATCCCTCCACTACTTTCTTCTTCCTCGATCACCAACACATCACTCGCTTCCTCATCCCCGCTCATTACCCAATTCCACCCCTGTTCCTCATCAAAAACCACATCTCGGCTAACAATAACCTTTTTTGTTATAGGATCTAACATCTTATAAGCCTTAGAGCCCTCAATTACACCAAGAAAGACGCACTTCTGACCCTTGTCATCAAGCTTTATGCGTTTTTGACTAGGGACATGAGCATATCCGACGCACCCGAATAATTTAAAATACTCAACATTCGGCTTGAACCCAGTCCAGCATTCTTGAGGAGTTTTGTCTTTAACGGCTGAAGTAGGACATCTATTCAAGATGTGAGTGGTCCAAACCGCAGCTTCTCCCCAAAACCTTTTAGGGATCCCTTTCTCAATAAGCAAACACCTCACCATGTTCATGATGGTTCTATTCTTCCGTTCAGCCACTCCGTTCTGCTGAGGTGTGAAAGCGGCGGTGATTTGTCTCTTGATTCCATTAAGCGCACAAAAATCATTGAATTCTTTTGAAGTGAATTCCCCTCCACGGTCACTCCTCAAACAACCTATCTTTATTCTAGCTTCATTTTCAACCATTAACTTGAATCTTTTAAAGAATGAGAAGGCCTCACTCTTTAAAGACAGAAGATGGATCCAAGTTTTCCGGCTAAAATCATCAATAAAGCTGAGAATGTACCTCTTCTCTCTGATGGTATCAGGCTGAATCGGTCCACACAAGTCCGTGTGCATGAGCTGCAATTTTTCTGTTGCTCTCCAGTTTGCTTGTTTCGGAAATGTCTCCCTGTGTTATTTGCCTCTAGCACACACCTCGCACACCATCTCAAACTTTTCAAAGTTTGAAAGTCCTACCACCATCTCTTTCTTTGATAGAATTTCCAGACTTTGTTGGTTGAGATGTCCAAATCTTCTATGCCACAGATTTGACTCTTCATGAGATACCTTTAAGCATGACGTAACTGATGTCTCTGCTGAAACAACAAACATCCGATTTATTGTCATAGAAGTATGTATAATCAACCCCCCACTCGTCATGAAACACTTTGCAGCTCCCATCCTTGATGAGAATCGCCAGCTTTCTTTCTTGTAACTGGCCAAGACTCAACAAATTTGCTGTCAATTCTGGAACGAAATACACATCTGGAATAATGTGAATTCTTCCTTTTAAGACCAGTTTTACACTTCCACTCCCTTGCACTCTCAGCTTAGAATCGTTTCCCAGTTTTACGTTGTGCATAGGTTTTTCATCAAGGTTAGTAAACCAGCTTCGCTCTCCCGTCATGTGGTTTGCGCAACCAGAATCCAAGAACCACATGCGATCTTTCTGTGATCCATTCTCCTCTACGAACGCCATCAGCAACAACTCTTCTTTCTCATCCAATTCGGCGTATTGTACAGTGCTATTCCAAGTAGGAAATTCAGATTGGTAATGTCCTAGTTTGTGACATCGAAAACATTCGATAGTTGCTCTGTTACTGCCCCTACCGCGTCCTCTTCCTCTAAAACCTCCTCTCCCTCGTCCTCTTCCTTCAAATGAGACTTTGAGAACCTGCTCTTCTTCTGTTGGTCCTCCTTTCATCCTCTGTTCATGAACTAGAAGACTGCTCTGGAGCTCATCCAAGGTGAGTCTATTCAAGTTGTTAGATTCTTCAATCGAACACACCACATAGTTGAAGAGCATTGTTAATGATCTCAGTATTTTCTCAGAAATTGTGTTCTCTTGAAGTGTTTCTCCACACGTCCTCATCTTCTTTGCAATTGCAAGTGTTCTTGCAAAGAAGCTGTTCACAGATTCTCCTTCTTTCATTTGAAGCGTTTCGTACTCCTTACGCAAGGCTTGAAGCTGTGCTCTCTTCACTTTGGTGGAACCTTCGAACTTCTGTTTCATACTATCCCAGATTTGCTTGCTTGTGTCGGTGTTCAGAATTGTATCAAGAATATCTCCATCAATAGATTGATAAAGATAATTCTTAAGCTTAAGATCCTTCAGGTTTTGTTCGTTGATCACCTTCTGTTGTGCCTCTGTAGGAACAGCTCCTTCGATCCTACTACTGATCCCATTCTCTATGAGATCCCAATACTCCTTCGAACGAATGAAATTCTCCATCAGACGTGCCCAATGATCATAGTGGCCATCAAACCGTGGAATAGCTAGAGCCACGAAACCTTTCGCACTGCTGCTATCTCCCATCGAATTTCTCGTTCTCCTCTCACTTATCTCAATTGTTCACGCCTCTTTGTGATGAGGCTCTGATACCAATTCTTAAAGCGATTGAAAAACAAATGATAATTGATCAAAGCTTTTCTAATTGATAATCAAGGAAAGATTACAACTTGCTTCTTATAAAGAAGACTTGAAACAGAGAGAAAACAAAATGAAACAGAACACGACTCAACTAAGGCAACTAACTCCTAAGAAACAGCAACATGATTAGCACTTGCAGAAACAGATGAAGACTCTCTAACTCCGATACTTACGGAAGTTTTATTATTGCTTTGACCAAGTCCAACAATATCATCTATTCGTGAATTAGGGGATAGAAGGTACGACGGATGCATGGAAATTTGGCTCGCATCAAGATAAATAAATTTTTTTCTATTCTTTTGTCTAAAAAAGTTATTTAAAAAGATCAAGAATACGATGCAATAGTTTGTACAAAGTTTTTTTGCGAAATAAATTTTACATTTTATTCAAAAAAAAAAAAAACTGATCCATGGTCTTGACCCATGTTGCAAATATGTCACCCACTTGAATAGACCACTTGGTCACATACTGCCAAAACCCTGACACTGTAATTTCAGCGAAATTTTGTAAAATATTATTTTTTTGTCCAAACCGTAAAACTACAATTTCGGCGGAAAATCGCAAAATGATGTTTTTCTGCGAAAATAGTGACACCATAATTTCGGCGGAAAATTGCAAATATTGTTTTTCGGCCAAAACCATGAAATTGCAATTTTTGCGAAAGACCGCAAAATAATGTTTTCTCGCCAAAATTGTGAAACCCCAATTGTGGCGAAAAATCTCTAAATGATGTTTTCCTGCAAAACCGTGACAAAATAATTTCAGTAGAAATTTTATTTCTCCGAAATTACATGTTTTCCCGCCACAACCGTGAAATCACAATTTTGGGGAAAAAAATTGTAAATTAGAGTTTTTCTAGCAAAACCAAAAAATCTTGAAACTATATTTTTTTTGCCAAAAATCGTGAATTGAGTTTTTTTTTTTTGGCGAAAATTTATGAATTTTTCTGCTAAAAATGGAAAATCATGGAATTGCGTTTCTCCGCCAAAACTGTGAAATCACAGTTCGGTGAAAAATCGCAGAATGACGTTTTTCCGCCTAAACCATGAAATCAAAATTTTGACGAAAAATAAAAAATGAAGTTTTTCGTCAAAACCGTGAAATCGCAATTTTGGTAGAAAAATCGCAGAATAACGTTATCCCGCCAAAACCATGAAATCACAATTTGGCCAAAAATCATAAAATGATGTTTTTCCGCCAAAACCGTGAAACTGCAATTTCGTCAGGAAACCGCAAAACAATATTTTTCCGCCAAAACCGTGAAACCATAATTTCGCCAAACTAAGAAACGCAAAATAATATTTTCTCGCAAAAAACCGTAATACCGTAAATTAGGGGGAAAATCGCAAAATGGTGTTTTCCCGCCAAAACCATGAAATCGCAATTTTGGCAAAATATTGCAAAATAAAGTTTCCCGCAAAACCGTGAAATCGCAATTTCGCTGGAAAATTGCCAAAATGTCGTTTTCGACCAAAACCATGAAATAACAATTTTGGCAAAAAACCGCAAAATGACGTTTTCCGCCAAAACCATGAAATCATAATTTAGGCGGAAAACCCCAAAATAAAGTTTTTCCGTCAAAACCGTGAAATCAAAATTTTGGCGGAAAATCGCAAAATGACGTTTTCCCGCCAAAATTACTATTTTATTTGATATATTATTATTGATTTAGATATTTTTAATACAAATTAAATCAACAAAGAAAATAAAATTAGTTAAGGGTATATTTGTCATTTGTCGTTTATCGTTTTTGGATGAATCATCTTCATCCAAATGGTCCAATTTGGATCATCCTGATGGCTTTGAAAATTTTGCCTAGATTTTAAAATTCATTCAGATGATCCATCTGAATGATCAATTTTTTTGTACTAAATTAAACAAACATCAATTATCATCTTCATCCAAATGAATCATCTGAATGAGAAAACAAACATGCCCTTCATTTCCTTTGGAACTTCAAACTGAAGGAGGGTCTGTGTACTTCTCATAGAAACACTTGTTTGTTTTGTAGTTAATTTTATGTGCATTGTTCATTCTAAACAACGACATTTACTATGTATTCAGAATTTCATGGTAATAAGTGAAATCCAATTTACTATCACATGAGAAACTAACAATATGTAATCACAAACTCAAACACCATATTATTTTATTATTTATTATTAAATAAAGAAAGGAAAGAGTAAGAAGTATTTTAAATATTTTTAAATGACTAAGAAGCCCATTGTAAACACTGAGGCTGGCCTCCATCGCGTCTATCACGACAAGGGGCTGGTTCAAAAATGTCCCAAATACATTCCCTGCAAACTCCATATTTACCTTTTGGATTGTCGTCTCTATCTGCTCTAAATATATCAAACGTTGCTATATTATTGGGCCACACGAAACAGCAAGTGTACACTGTCGTTTTACGGAGATTAACACGAAACCTGAAGTCAAAACTATCACCAGGGTTGAGTCTTATTACCCCTAGATCATCTCCTTTGTCCCGTCGGTTGGAAGAATTCTGCAACCTGCAGAAAAGGCAAAAAAATCAAACAGGTCCCGTCGCTGAGCACCCGCTCCCGATGCCCGCTCAGACCAGAGCACCCGCTCAGCCCTGCGGAGCGACCGCTCCCGACGATACTCAGACAGAGGAAGAATTTAACCTAGAAACTGATGAACCCTAACCTGATAAACCTGCAGAAATGGCACGTTCTCATGTCTATACCCCTCCGGTTCCTTACCCAGTACCTCCAAGGAAGTCTCAAAAAGATTTAGAAGAAGAAAAGTGCAAGGAGATGTTACAAGACTTGAGTATTAGACTTCCATTAGTAGATGCAATTCTGATGATTCCGGCTATGAAGAAGTATGTAAAAGGGCTGATTGTTGGGAAAGTTTCCACGGAGAAAAATGTGATGATGGTTTCAAAGAACTGTAGTGTTGTACTACAAAACAAGATGCCTAAGAAGCTTGAGGACCTAGGGAAATTTGTCCTATCGATGCAAATGGGAGCGGAAATTTTTGCTGGCTCGTTGTGTGATCTAGGCTCAAGTGTGAATCTGATGCCATACTCTGTGTCAAAGAGGTTGGGATTCAACAAATTCAAGTCGACTAAAATCTCTTTGATTTTTGCCGACAGGTCCGTGAAACTCTCGATTGGTACTCTAGAAGATCTATATGTCATAATTGGTAATACCTTCATCCCAGCCAATTTCATGGTTCTGGAACTTAATGAGGAACCAAAAAATCCTCTGATTTTGGGGCAGTCATTCCTACGCATAGCTGGTGCGATTATCGACGTGAGGAATGACACAATTGATCTCCGCCTAGGAGATATCACTATGAAGTTCGTGATGAACAGGATGTTCAAGAAACCCATGCTGGATGGGCAGACATTTACTGTAGAAAACGCCATGGAAATCTCCGATGAAGTGGCCGAGGAGATTCTAGCGGATGATCCTTTGGAGATAGTGTTGACTCAAGCCGAAGGAGAACATGGTTTTCTGAGCAAGGATATAGCTGGTTTTGCCAAGATGTTGGATTCAAGTCAGCAAGTGGAGAAGATGGTAGCGTACATGAACCTTGAAGTGGAGGAAATTTTTTATTTCAGGAGCATCTGGCAAAGCGACTGCTCTTAAGGGAGCACCCGCTCTGAAGGGAGCACCCACTCCGAAAAATCTGGCCGACGATCCTTGGTGTGAGCTGAAAGCTCCGAAACTTGAACTCAAAACCCTTATTGTTGGGCTAAGGTACGCGTTTCTGGGTCGTAACTCCACCTATCCTGTGATTGTGAACTCTGATTTGAAAAATGTTGAAGTTGCCTTGCTTTTATGTGAATTGAGAAAATATAGAAAGGCTATAGGCTACTCGTTAGATGATATCACTGGAATTTCTCTTGATCTTTGCATGCATAGAATACATCTAGAGGATGAATCGATGACTTCTGTCGAACATCAG
>VBRH01002147.1:7068-19327 GCA_014578085.1 Cardamine resedifolia
AATTATCATATCTGGAAAATATATTTATTTTCATATATTGTATAAAACTATTTAATTAATAATTATATATAAAGTTTAAAATATAAATTTATAAAATAGCATGAATTTTTATTTTTATATAACCATTGTATACAATATTGTTCTTATAAGAGAAAATATTCATCTTTAGACAAATTCATTTCAAAAGATCTTATAAACATAAAATAACATGAAGTAAATCCAATAATTAAAGTTTTTAAATGAAAGTTTGTGTCCATGAAATCAAGGAAATGTAAGTTCTTAAAGAAAATTGATTTATTTTAAGAAGATTTTTTTTTCAGTTTAAATGGATTATGTTAGAAAAAATAAATTAATAAATAATTAGATGGGATAGTAGAGACACCGTAAAACAAATGAAAAAGTCAAAATAGCTAAAAGTAAAAATAAACAGAAACCAATATGACTTCGAACATATATAGTAACTAGATTCGGACCCTCACGCACGTGCGAGGTTATATTTGTAAGACAAACAAATTTATTTAATATAGATTTATAACATGTCGGATCGGTTCAGTTTATAACGCCCGGATTGAAATGTTATAAATCTATGTGATAATTGCAAGTGCGTATGCGTTTAAACTGAAGATTTTGTGTCCAACACTGTATAACGTCCGGTTCTTACTTCTACAACACGACATAACTTAACAACTTTTTATTCAAGTAGTTTAATACTTAACCGGAATTAATCAAAATACTCCAATAATCAAATAAACTTCTTCCATTAACGTTAATCCGAAAATAAATAATTAATCCAATAAATCTAATAACAAAAAAATAAAAGAAAACAATCTCCAGCTCTAAAACTGGCACCAAATCCAACTCTCCAAAACTACTCCTCAAGATTACCTGCAGAAAAAGATAGGAGTGAGTACGATTACTCAGTGGGGTAAGCCTTAGGGCTCACGATTTTTCCATATATAAACATATCTAGACCATCACAAAGTCTAAACCTAAGACGAGCACACAATCAAGTGTCCACGACACACATACAACAAACAATTCTATGTGAACACGACTCCTCGCTCGTGCGTATCGGATCCCTAGTGCCTCTGCACGTTTTTCCCGCACCACTTGCTCGTATGTATTGGATCCCTAGTGCCTCTGCACGTTTTCCCGCACCACTCATTCATGCGTATCGGATCCCTAGTGCCTCTGCACGTGTTCCCGCATTTTTTTTACTCGGTGACTCGTCAGCACACGTCCATAAGCCAACACACAACTACAAGAATCCCTTCTTGCAGATAACTTTGCGGTTTTCCCGCATTTCCATTTCACAAACAATTATTTACCACAAAACATGTCTTTCACAAAACCGCAACACACCTTAAAATTTTCATATTAATTTCCAGCCCTAAAATACTAGTTCTTTTCTTTATAAAAATATATTTGTAATTAATATAAATATTAATACAATCATCAAACAAATACGGTTACTTATAAAGTATGTAACTCATACGTATACTCGGCTTAACCTTAAACTAAATAATTATCTAAATATATCAATATATAAAGAAAACATGAACTCATCCTCACCTTAGCAATTCGGGATGAACTCTCGGTTAAGGATTAGCAACGGAAAATCTGGATCAGAAACAACTATCAATCTGCAACGGTTTAGGTTAACCGATCAAAGATTAAATCCAAGTAATAATCTTTGATATGCTTATTAATCCAACAAAAAAATTCCAAATTTTGATTTAACGGATTAGAGTTGACTCGGTATTCTCTAATTAAATTAATTAGCGGTGATTCAATAATTAAATCAACCCGAGCTAATAATTTAATAATACATCTAATACAATAAGAACTTACAAAACTCAACTCAGGTGAACACATAATTGTCTCGGTTAAATTGATATTTGCGTTTCCTCAATTAAATTAATTAGACCTGGTTTAATATTTTTTACATCTAACTCAATCTAATAATTTAATTAACTCAAACCAACATCAAACAAGTCTCAGATCCCAACATCTAAACAAACACAACCAGCGGCTCAAGAGGAAGGAGACTCGCGACTTACAGATCCGACGAAGGGTGGCTCACGCGGTGGTTCAAGCTGGCGTGGCGAGTTCCTCCGGTGGTCTGGGCGGCGCTACACCAGTTCACAAGCAAGGATTTGATTTAGTTCTAGTCAATTGCAAACCATCTCAACCTAAGGATCAAGCTTAGCTATCCGAGCTTACCTTGGATCAGTGGTGGCTGGAGGCGGCGGAGTAAGCTCAACAACGACGGTGGCTGGGTTGTGGTCACGGCAGCTGCAACTTTCTAGGGCGTGCCTCGAATTTTGTGCCTCCGGAATTGGGTCGTTACACACTGAACAGTCGATTCAGTTTTCCTGAAATTTGTATGGGGAAGAAGCGGGGTGGAGGTGGAGGTGGTGGTGATTCTCCAGTAATTCGTGCTCGCACGCTCAAGGAAAAAGCTAAGTTCCTTTTTCTGTCTACTCTTCCTAGATTGTATTCTGATATCTTTTTTATCTTAGAAACTTCTCTTTTCTTGTTTGATGTTTCTTGTTTGATGTTGAGATTTTCAGATCTGTTTGTATTCCACCTTTCGTCAATGCAGATTTCATGTGCTTCTGTAGTATTGTAGCCAAATCATTTGCAGCACTATTATTGATGTCCATTGCAGAATTGAGAAAGATCATCTCGTATTGATGCTCTCCTAAAGCGAAGAAAACTTCATATGTTTCAGGTTCGATTTCAAGCGATTGTTCAAATTTTTCTTTAGCCATATTGAGTCTATTCAACCACTCCAGATCAATTTGAGTCTCCTTAACATCATTATACTGTTGAACAGTCTCCAGAAAAGTAGTCCGATTCTGTGTAGCAAGGGACAAGTATACCCTACCGCAGTTAACTAAACAAGTAAACAGCCTCTTCTTGAAATTATGTCGCAACTTTTTTGAAAAGGGATTGAGTCTTTTCACTAGATCTTAATTCGTCTAGGGCTTCTTCAGCAGAGTCATAAAACTTAACACAAGATTTGAAAAGATCAGCAAACTCAATAAACCAATCATTGTGGGCACTCTTGTGTTATAGTTCCCTTTTCAAAACCTCAGTGATCTCAACTAACAGCTCCTTGGCCTCCTGGTGATCCGGTTCTTTTTCCAAAACCTCATTCACATCTTGCGCAGCCTTTTCAAACTCCCTCAAAGATCGATAAGTTCGAGCTCTTCTAAACAGTGGTTTAGTCTTATAATCACATACAATTTCAAGCGCCATAGAGCAGTAAATGATTGCCTTACCGTAGTTTTCTTTCATCATGAAATAACCAACAATATTGTTATTGAACTCAGCTCTTAGTGACTGTTCTTCGGGGAGAATCTTTAGCCCCTCTTCGTATAGCACATAAGCATCCTCGAAATCGAATCAATCTCTCAAATGCCATAAACTCAGAAAACTTAATTTGGTATGCCATCGGTTAATCTGACTGCCATAAGATTTTAGTGAAAACCCGAAAATACCCTTCATTTTTAAAAAAATAAAAATTGTCTCAACGGAGAATCGAACTCTGGCATTTGAGAGATTAAGTTTTATGAGTTTATGGCATTTGAGAGATTGATTCGATTTCGAGGGTGCTTATGTGCTATACGAAGAGGGGCTAAAGATTCTCCCCGAAGGACAGTCACTAAGAGCTGAGTTCAATAACAATATTGTTGGTTATTTCATAATGAAAGAAAACTACGGTAAGGCAATCATTCACTGCTCTATGGCAGCTTGAAATTGTATGTGATTATAAGACTAAACCACTGTTTAGAAGAGCTCGAGCTTATCGATCTTTGAGGGAGCTTGAAAAGACTGCGCAAGATAAGTGAGGTTTTGGAAAGAGAACCGGATCACCAGGAGGCCAAGGAACTGTTAGCTGAGATCACTGAGGTTTTGAAAAGAGAACTGGAACACAAGGGTCCCACGATGATTGGTTTATTGAGTTTGCTGATCTTTTCAAATCTTGTGTTAAGCTTTATGACTCTGCTGAAGAAGCGCTAGACGAATTAGGATCTAGTGAAAAGGCTCCACCCCTTTTCGAGAAAGCTGCGGCAGAGTTTCAAGAAGAGGCTGTTACTTGTTTAGTTAACTGCGGTAGGGTGTACTTGTCCCTTGCTACACATAATCGGACTACTTTCCTAGAGGCTGTCCAGCAGTCTAATGATGTTAAGGAGACTCAAATTGATCCTGAGTGGTCGAATAGACTCGATATGGCTAAGGAAAAATTTGACCAAGCGCTTGAAATCGAACCTGAAGCATATGAAGTTTTCTTCGCTTTAGGAATGTAGAAGCACATATGATATCTGCATTCCGTATTTGGAAGACGAAAGGTGGAATACAAGCAGATCTGAAAATCTCAACATCAAACAAGAAAGAAGAAGTTTCTAAGATAGAAAAGAGATCAGGAATACAATCTAGGAAGAGTAGACAAAAATTTGTTGAAGATAAAGATTGGCAGAGTACTCTGAACATGGCCATTAAAAAATACTAACTTATTGGTTTTTCTAAAACTGAACTTTCAGAACTTCTCAAGAATCACCTCTCAAAAAAAGGTAATGTTATCAAGGTTCATTTGTTTTGTGTGAATTTATGAATTATTGTAACGTACTTATGTAATGATTCATTCATCCCTTAACATGTGCAGATTCATCTGAAGGAGTGACTACCCTCTAGAGGTTCGTTCTTTCTGCTTCTCTTCCTAGTTTAGTTGGTTGCATGAATGTCTCTGTTTTGCTAATGTTTTCTATGTAGCTAATACATGGACATATCTATGTTTCTATGTATTTCAAGTGTTGCTGAATCATTGCCAATTAAGGATTTCATTTGTGCTAAGCAGTCTATTCTCTGTTGACCGTTGAAGTCATATGCATTGCAAGTCGGTTATGTTTATTAATGTGATTTGGTGTTGAGATGGTTATTTGATTGATTAAGAATGGTTTTGCAGAGAGATTCAGGTCGTTTTAAACTGAGATGGTCTTCTGTTTTCCTAATTGAATGTCTTGACCTAGTCGAGTTCATGTGACTATAAGTAATATTGTCTTGTTTAAATAGTTGTCTCCTTTCATAAACTCATTTGTTTTCTTTCTTTACTCTAGGAGGAGGCACAAGAGATCAAAGCAGCATGCAAGGCTTGGTACCAAACAATTATTTCAGGCAGTGACTACACCGAGTTTGATAATAATGCTTTCATCAATAGCAAATTCTCTCATATTTAGGCAAAGATTTTTTGTTTTCCATTTTATGATGGTCGTTTGTCTTGGATTTATCTGGGATTTACTTTCGTGAGGTGTTATGTTGTTGAGTTGGTTAGAAGATTTTTAAGAACTATGAACATGTTTTTCAAACTCTACTCAATCTATTTTCCCCTTACTGCCTTTGCTCTATTCAAATTCCTCGATGGGAAGTTTGATGAAACAATCTCTTTGATGACCGTCTCATCAAATAACTGAAACTTCATAATGTAGTGTCAATCGTCAAGAACACCAATATAGTCGGGACAAGTCCAGTATTGTATTTTGCTTTTTTCTGGTCTGAGAAGTTTCATAGAGCGGGTCAGATCGAAACTTAATTATTTTTAGGCCATTAGTTTGTCTCTTTAGAATGATTGCTCCATTAGTTTGTAAGGCTAAGGTAATTTGCTGCTTACTTTGTGCATTCATATCTTAGGGTAAAATAGATGGCACCAGAGAGTTAAAAAATCAGGGTAGCAAGATACCAAAACGATGGTGATGGTCGTTAATGCATGACGCATGTCTCCTTAGATATTAAATAACATCGTCATACAAAATATGTCCCAAGTTCTTTAGTTAAGCTGTAGCAAGGCATCATACCTTACAAGAAAGTGAAACAAAATATATGCAACGAATTACGACGATGATGCTGAAGTCTCATGATGAGGCCAAAGCAAACAAAATCATGAAGTAAAAAACGCATGGCATCGCCTACAGCCACACCCGCTGCTTTAACAGATGAAAAAGTTAAGGTAAAAAACAATCTAACTCGGCCGAGGAAAGGAATGGGGATCAGGGGTTTCATTGAAAGACAAATTTAAGAATAAAACACAAATGTATGATTATTAACTGCAACACAAAAAAACCTCTAAATTCAGGAGAGTAATAATTGGGAGAAGGGGTAATCAACAAAACTAATGGATCCATATCAGAGGGCGATAAAAATAGTAACATGTATGTAGAAACAATGGACCTATATCAATCTAGAAACAAACGTTCACTGAATATAGAAATTTAGAGGAAGAACGTGATGAATGACTTTAACAAAAAAAAAACAATTAAGTGATAGAATGAATAGTACTAACAACAAGTTTAATAATGAAACAGATGTTATACCACAATTTGTTTGATTTGATTTTTGTTTGGATAATTACAAGAGTCCATTTTGGTTAAGAAAACTATTTGTCAACTTAAAATACGACTAACGAGTTTTACTAAAAAAAAAATGTAATCAACTTAAAATACAGTTTTGAGTCTTTTGAAATATCTCCTTCTCTGTCCAAACAAATGCATGATATAAATAAAATGACGTATTCCATAAAGGATCAAACAGAGGGATACTAAAATATCAGAACAACGCCATTAAGATATGTTCTCAGAAAGTTGGGATTGCAGAGAGCCCCAAACGGAATTAGCACACCTGCAAAGAATAAAAACCACGTGTCATTTTCTAGATTTCATATACATAAAATCTATACTCAATTCTTTTCAAGGAACAACATGTGAGATTTATTACACATACACTAAAAAAGCAGTTTTCATAGTAGTGATGCACAAACCAAACTACTATCCAATTACACAGATTTCTAACAGTTTGCTGCCAAATCATCAAATACCAATGCACAATATACACTCTTAACGATGGCTCATGCAAAAAGAAATCAGAAGAAAAAGATAAACAACCAACAGCACCTTGATGAACAATATACTCACAAATCTAATGGAATCAATGAAATGCTTGTGCACAAATAGATAAACGAAAAGAGGATAAAAATACCTGAACCTGGGGAGATCAAGTGATGATCATCAAGGCATAGAATTGCATAGAAGAAGAATCGTGATCGAGACCGGCGAATAGAGAGAGGATGGTGACTATCGCCAAAGATGAAACAATGACGACTCTGTCATAAATAGGGGCGGTGAAGAAGGAGAATGGATGATTATGCTCCTTGCCGCAAATCTACAGCAATCTTATAGTGGTGAGATTTGTGGAAGGAAAAAGAAGCGAGAACCAGAAACTGAAAATAGCTGAACATATTGCCAAGCCTTTTAAATACTTCAATTTCCTTTCAAACCTTCCAAATTTCCTTGGCACGATTGAGACTGCATGGATCCAGAGTGGAGATAAAGCAATAGGCTTGGCAACCTTGGGTTTCAAACTAAAACAATTAAAGAGAGTTCTAAAAATCCCTAAATAAAGAGAGTGTTTCAGAGATAGAAAAGAGAGTGAGAGTGACTAACGATGTTTTAAAGGTTTTGCAGGTACATGCTTTGGAGAACCCTACAACTGCTACCTTCTCTGCTGAAAGAGATCTTCACAAGAAATGGACTTTTCTCAGGAGCATTGAGGAAGCCTTTTTTAAGCAAAAGTCGAGAATCAACTGGCTCTCATTAAGCGACCAAAATACTTCATCCTTCCATCGGGTAGCAGCTGCAAGGAATTCATACAATTCAATTAGATCTTTGTGCAATAACAATGGAGACTATGCCACAGATCCAATAGAGATAAGTGAGATTGCCATCTCCCACTTCAAAGGTATTCTGGCACCTGATCTTCTACCAATCTCAACCTCAACTCTTACCTGGTTCATGGAGCTTCAATCTTTCCATTGTTCTGAAGCCCATAAAGCAGTACTCTCCTCTCTTCCAAGCCAGACTGAAATCCATCAGATCATCAGGAAGCTCAATCAAAACTAGTCGCCTGGTCCTGACGGATTCACTTCTGCTTTCTTCATAGCTGAATGGGAAATAATTGGGAATGAATTCATTGACTCAATCCTAAGTTTCTTTGTTGCTGGTTTTCTCCCTACTGCCACAAATGCTACCATTCTCACACTAGTACCTAAGAAGACAGGTTCTTCTTTTATATCTGACTACAGGCCTATTTCATGCTGCAACACTACCTACAAAGTCATATCAAAGTTGCTAGTAAAGAGATTGAAAGCAATCCTCCCAGAGGTTACTCTTCCAAACCAAACCGCTTGTGTGAAAGGGAGACTTCTAATTGAGAATACTCTACTGGCATCTGAAATAGTACAGGGTTATCATAGGCAAGGAGGACCCAAGAGAATCACAATCAAGGTTGACATTGCCAAGGCTTTTGAGTCAATAAGATGGAATTTTATATTTCAGTGCTTAAGGGGACTACACAGTCCAGAATCATACCTAAGATGGCTTAAAGCCTGTATTTGCACCACATCTTTTACAGTTGGGTTCAATGGAGAAACTTATGGGTATTTAAAAGGTAAAAGAGGGTTAAGGCAGGGTGATCCTCTATCTCCTTATCTCTTTGTTCTCTCAATGAATTGTCTATTCTATGCTCTTAACAGAGCAGGTGAGCAAGGAAGGTTCAATTATCATGCTAAATGTCAGAGAACAAGACTTACTCACCTCTGCTTTGCAGACGATTTACTGATCTTTACAGATGGAACCCTCAGCTCGGACTTTGAAGAAAGGTCAGGACTCCATCAGCCTACAAAAAACATGCATGTTCACTGCAGGAATTAAGGACCATGAAGTGACAAAGATAAATGAGAAAACGGGATTAACATCTGGAACGCTACCTATCAGGTATCTGGGAGTTCCGCTGTGCTCCAAGAAGATATCTGTGGCACAATGCTCATCGCTAACTCAAGTAATAAAGTCGAGACTACATACTTGTACTGTTAAATCTCTCTCTTATGCAGGCAGGCTGTAACTGTTATCCACGGTGATTACTGGGATTACCTCTTTCTGGGCCAGCTCATTCATTCTTCCTCAGACCTGCATCTCAGAAATAAACTCACTTTGCCCTAAATGGCTCATCACGTATGGGAATACCTCCTCAAACCACCTTGGCTGAACTATGGGAGCTTGGAAATTGGAATCTACCACCTGCAAGGTCAGAAACTCAGGATAGCATTCAGTCCAACCTCTCTACTATCTCCCTAACGGATTGTTCGGATTACTATGCTTGGAAACCTAACAATATTGCAAAGTCACGATACAATACTGGAGAAATCTACAATCTACTGAGAGATCATAACCCGCTGGTTACCTGGAATAGAGAAGTATGGTTCTCTGGAGCATGCTTTTTTTACTTGGATTGTGGTGCTTAACCGTTGTCCAACTAAAGATAGGCTTATTGGTTGGGGTCTCCAAACTGATGCTCAATGTCCCGAATCACGATCTCATCTCTACTTCCTCTGTGGTTTCTCTTGGTCTATTTGGGAAAATTTATCAATGAGATGTCCGTACTTTCACAACTCCGAAGCACTCCAGGAAGCTCCTTTTTCCGGGGAGATTCAACCAACTTTTTCTAATGGGCCTTTTCCATTGAAACTAACTCCGTCTTTTCCTCCGTCTTTTCCAATACTAACGTTTGGATAACTTTTTATGAATTTTGTTTCTTTGTCTTGTATTTTTTGCTACACTTAGTATCTCTTCTAAGAGTGCAATCTAATTCTTACACAATGATTTACAAGAGTATATATAGGGGTACATAGGAAGGTTCTAGGTAAAGAGAGAATCGTAAAGAAATATTCACCTATTAACAATAGTTTCCTAATGTATCCTTAACATCTCTCACGTATGTGGAACAAAATATTATGTTTATTGATCTGGGACACGACTGGTATCGATCGATACAACATTGGTATCGAACGATACAAGTAACGGAGTAACGGTATCAATCGATACCAGTAATGGTATGTTTTGTCAGGTCACGCATGTCCTTACGATTAGCCCGTAAGAACCAACTCATGATTCAGTCCGAACCAAAGGCGATTTCTTTATATCGGGTGGAATGCTCCAAGTGAAATATTGCACGGGTGACTCTGTACATGACTGGTGCTGATGACCTCACCATGTTTGGTAGAGGAGAAAGAGAAGGGTGTCAAGGGTGATTTGTACATGGGAGACTCCTTGTCAGGATGATTTCTTAGTACATTTGAGTTATGTTTTGGTTTAGTTAGATCGGTTATGAGAGAAATGCACTTGAAAAGGCTTGGTTGGTTTAAGTTTTATTTGGTGGGGTGGGGAGAATATGCCATAAAACCTGCTCTTGGAAAGAAAAAATGCAGAAAAGGAAGAGATTGAGGTTTATCACACAGACAAAAGGAGCAGGTAAAAGGTGGATCTATTGAAATCATCCTCACAGAATACTTTGTCAAAGTTGATAACGAAGAAAGAATGAAAGATGGGAGAAGTAGTAAGTCTCAAAACTTTAAACCGTTGATTTAAAACTTTAAACTACAAGCAGAAGTAGTATTGTCAACACTCTGAGGGCTTCCGCTTTGGTCGATAGGCTTTCCTCCAGCTGATAGGCTTGCCCAAAGCCATACTGAGCTAACAATGGTGAGTACCACAGATGATGCGTTTTGATGCTGTGCTAAGAGAACATTGTAATTATGCGTTTTCATACTTTGGAGAATCGTGATGAGGGAATCTTCTTGTGAGATGTCTCCCATGATTAGCATCACATTTGCTGGTGCAGGATTGTCAACCGCCCAGAAATAAACATCTACTAATATCTGCTTATCTCTCCCATCTTTATTTTCTGAAAATAGATGAAGATTCAGATATAATTGTAAAAGAAAAAAAATAAAAATAAAAGAGAGAGTTTACCAGCTGGAAAGTGATACAACTTAATTCCGGCGGAGACAAAGTCATCCTTGGATTCACCATAAGCCCTGATTTCTACCGGACCATGATAACCCTTATTCGCAAGGGCCGTTTTGATGTTCTTCGAAACCTCAGCAGCACTAAGACCATCAGGGATCTTGCAATCCTCCATGTCCCAAAAGACGACTGTTTTGGCCGCTGCGAGATTCGACACAACGAGATCGATTAAAGCAAGGGATATAATTTACAAATCCAGATCTAGACACGAGGCAAAACAACAGATCTAACCAAGATTAATCAGAGGAAGAGATGTCGAGATATATATCTTACCGGCGTACGAGGCAGACATCGTTTCGACTGCTTGATAAATGGACAACCTCCTCTTAAAAAATTCTTCTGAGATCTCCCCGTCTAATTTTTAATTTCTTTTATCATTTCTTTTAAATTAAAAAAGAGTTAAATTTCTAAAAAACTAAAGTTAAATTATTTACATAGATCCATGACCCTCCCAACCTAAAATAAGATTGGGCCTTGGGCCTTTACTTAGCCCATTAGACAAAATTAAATAAAACTTAAATAAAATTCAACCCATTAACTTTAAACTAAAGAGAAATTAGAAAAAATCCGATCTAAACTTATATTTTTCACCATTCTTTAACGTTTCCCTATTTGTATTCTTCGTCATGTAACTTTTCTTCTTCAAAAACCTCCAGAAATGAATTGTTCATCTCTAATTTCTTCTTTCTTTGTTATTCCTCCACAAGTACTTCTCTCTCCGGTCACATCTTATTTGGTGTGACCAAATTAGGCAATTGTTATGTTCAGCTTTCGATGCTTTTTCGTCGTTCATCAACCACCTTTGTAAGGTTCGTCTCTTGGAACTCTTATTTTTCAATTTTAAAACCTAAGATTTATAGAGAATTTTTGTTTTGGGAATTTGCTTAGGATTTCAATAAATCTATGGGTCCAAAAAATCTACTACGGGAAAAATTTAAGTTTATTGTGTATCTAGATCTGTCAGACGGGTAACCCGAGACCGCCTGGACCATGCCCGCCGGAGACCGCCATTTGCTCAAACTGTCGTGGGCCGCCCGCTTCAGACCGCGGACACCAAATCGGAAGTCCATACCCGCCCCGCAAAACCTAGCGGGTAGGCCCGCGGGCATCAATTTGTTCTTCATTCTTCTTCTTCTTCGGTCAATCGGTATTCAGTTCTTGTTATGTAAGTTCTTCTCTTCTTGTTCTTGTTCGATTGAGCTTTTGTTACTAGCTTTGAATTCTTGGGCGATGGGATAGATTGTTAATTCTGAAGTTCTTGAGCGATTTCCAATTTCAAGATTGAAATTGATCTAATTCTCTTAATCGATCTCTAGTTCTCTTCGATTTGTTGTTAGATTGTC
>VBRH01002149.1:17483-28075 GCA_014578085.1 Cardamine resedifolia
TTTTTTTTTTTTTTTCTAGAACGGATATATGTTTATGAGTAGTCTAAGTTGACTGTCTAGAGAACAATAGATAAGAACAAGCTAGAAATTTGAAGAAACCTGCGAAAAAAAACCTTACTACAACTCTCTATGGTGAGAATGACTTCAAGTTGAGTTTACGTTGGCTTAAATACATAAGACCCCATCCAAAGATAGCTGTGGCCGAAAATGCATGGGCTATAAGGTTGTGGTCCAGTCGAGCGATTTCGATGTTCACGTATATATTTTAAATATGTGGATGTATTGTGTACATTTCTGTCAATTTCAAGTCAAATTAAATCCAATCAACTAATGAAAACATTACGTATACTAAAAAGATCATCTAGCTATATTTGTTTTTTGATAAAAAATATCATCTAGCTATTTATACCGTTTAACATGTATTTCACGTTTAATCACACTATTTAGCTATACAAGCTTAAATTTAATTATTTGATCAAAATTTAATACTTACCTTTAAGTTTATGTCAGAAAAATAATCATTTGATTATCATGATAAACAGCTACATGATTTTAAAAAAATGTAAATTTAAGCTACACATATCGCTAAATGATTCTTTTTTTTTCTAAATTAATTATATTATATTAAAAACAACCCAAACATGGAATAATACGATTTTCATAATTAGAAATGGTTTACGAAATATCAAAAACCAAACCTAATTGAATTAAACCAAAACAAAACCCTAACAAGGAGGCTATGACGCAGTGTCATATATCAAACTAACCGTATCCAAACTATCCAAATGATTAATTAATGGTTTTGGTCCAAGAATCTGTAGATTTTTATGTTGTGAATTAGATCGTATGGTTGATTTTTGTCGTATTGTGTCGACTCAAACTCCTACTTTAGGCTCTTTTATAATATACAGTAAAACTTCTATAACTTACTACTTGATAAATTAATAAACACTATAAAATAATAAAAAATTCAGTTCCAAGTCGAACAAATATAAAAATGAACAAACTATAATAAGATAATAAGATAATATTATTTTAAAATTTTCAATGTAAATATATAATCCCAATAATATCATAAATTAATAATTATGTGAATATGCATAAATATAGGTAAGAGAAGTATATGATTTTTTTATTATAATTGAAATTTCTCTATATTTTTCTAATTTTCTTATATACTTTTTTAATTTCTTCTTATTACATTACACATTTGAGTTATGTTTTCGAACTGCAAAAAATTATAATAATTTTAAACAGTATAACTATGGTTATAAACATTATTAGTTGTAAATCAACTATATAATTTAACCTTACCGATAATAACCACAATTTCTTTTGATTTATACACATATATCACTTTAATTTATTATCATTGAGATCACTAATAAATGTTGTGTTAAAAGAGAACTCATCTAAATTTTTTAGTATTGCACCATCAAACTATATTTTGTAATGACGATTTCAATTTGTTACTTGTTTTTTTCTAGATACGATTTTTCTAAAACAAGATTTCAAGATTTATAGTTAACAAAATATTACTATTATATTATTTATATTGTTTTAACTTGTAATTTTTTAAATTTAAGATAAGAAAGTCTTGGTCCAGGTTTCGTTTTTTTTATTTTTAGATTTTATTTATAACTAGCAAGACAAATATATTTAGCTTAAATGATACATATCACATATTACCATAGCTTTTGTAAATGAAGACGATAATATATATATTTAACAAGTTAGAAAGAGTGTCAAATTTTTGCTAAATGTGACCTCACCAGAAAAATTATTGAAATTTTTTTATTTAGAAAACCTTTGTTTAAAGAATTATTTACAACAGAGCTTTTTTAATTATGTACAACATATGTCACTAAACCTATAGTAAAAATCAAAATAAGCGATCTATTCGACTAAAAATATACTCTGATGTTTATTATGAAAATTAACTATAGGGAATGATTAATTAATAATTACTATACCTAAATAGTGTGATTAATATAAATTTCACATTTTTTATCCATGAAACTGAGTGTCTATTGATGTAACCACTAGCAGATCATAACAAAACTTATACAGAAAAATTTGGCACATGTCAATAATTCGTGTAAGTAGGATGATTGTTTTATTTATTTTATTTCTTTAAAAATAAAGTAATTGTTGGTCCATATTCAACCATAAAATAAGTGTTGGTCCATAGTAAAGGGGCCAATAGAATCTTCTGCAAATAAGGAAAGGAAAGCATGCATTTCTTTCATATATGTACTCATATTTTTCAGCTTTTCTTCCCGATGCTATGTTTCAAATCAATTTGATGTATACATTAAAATTTGGTTAACCATAAATTTCTGGATCTTACCTCAATTCTTGTTCTTTTTGTATTGGCCAGATCTCAAATCTTTCTATTGCATTAAAATACATAAACTCACAAAAATTTTAATAAAAAATTTGTAGCAAGAAAACTTCAATATAAATTAAATGTCCATGAAAGCTCCCCCTCCACAACATCATCACCACCACCACCACCCACTAACACTAAACACATGAACTTAAAAGAATGTACAATAACATAAAGTTCCTAATCTAAAGACTCAACCAAACTCCTCCTGTCCTCCATTTAAACTTATTAAGCAAAAAGTAGTATTTGAAACAAGGCTTTCATTACTTCAACTTCAATCATCATATTTAAATATTTATCTTATTTACAAAATAAATAAAAAACAGCAAAACATACATAAAACCAAATAAATATATACAGAAGTGGACCATGATCTAATATTTCCTTCCTAAAAAACCAAAATCTTTGACCTAACATTGATCTAACCCTGCTTTCTAACTCTCATATGTCACAAATTAAAGAGTTAGGAACCTTACATTAATGCACCACTACTAAGTACTACCTCTCTTCTTTCTTGAAAAAAAATTCCAATCCAAACTTTGCCAAATCTAAACCGAATCTCAGGTTAACAATGTTGAGGACGAGCCAGCTTTGGTAATAAACTTCGTTGAAGCTCAATATCTTCAGCAATCTTCTTAGCATCAATGCCTGCACCAAGCAATCCAAGCTTTGTGAATCCGACTGCGTACAATCCGATTTCGCCTTTCCATCCATTAGGAAATGGTTTCCGGGGAAATCCATCTTTCTCACAAAACATGTTCATCCCCTAAAGAGAACAAAATCAAAGTAAAAAAAAAAAGTTAATTAATTGAACTATTGAAATGTCAATGGTGTTGTGATGTGTCAACATCAAGGAATTAAGAATATAATGAAGATGTAGACGCATCATCGCTCATGGAACACACCTTTAGCCACATGGGTACGTTGCTTTTATAACCCGTAGCGAGTATGATGGCGTCAAAGTTATCAACGCTACCATCAATAAACTCTGCCGAATGCTGCATTACCCGTTTCAACTCCGGACAAACCTAAAAATCAAGAAAGAAAAAATATATTCATTAATACCATAATCTAACATTAATACCAAAAAATCACTAATATGGTTTTAAAAAAGATTTAATCAATGAACCTTGATGTGTCCACTACGGATTTTGGCTAGAGTGCCAACGTCCAAAACAGGAGTCTTTCCACACTTGATCTTACGTTCAAGAGGGCCAAGTTTTGGTCGAACTAGCCCTAACCGATCCGTGTCGCCAAGAACCAACCGAGACATACGTAACAAGAACCGGTCCACCACTTGCACTGGAAACCACTTGAGCAGGCTCGTGGATATCCCAAAAGTCGACATACCTAGCATTTCTTGAGGTAATACGTGTACCTGTCGTTATTCGATAACTCGATTAGCCTAAATACAAGATTAATTACATATACTTATTAGAATCTATAACATGATTCATACAATAACATAATCATATAATTAAGATGTTTCATGCATATGTACTTTCTTGGAAAGTGGAAGAATAAAAGAGTAAACATTTGCTTACTTGATCACAAAGAGACTATTAAATGTTTGTGTTTAAACCCTAAAGAGTAACTAATAACTTAAAGCGAGCAAATGCAAGCTAGTATATACAAAACATGTATCATTTTTTCTTACATTGAGACATAGAACTTTTGTGATATATATTAAAGAGAAAAGTCTTTTTTTGATTCTCACCGAGTCACGAACCACAAGAGAAGGATGAGCATTGAAGTTGCAGAGATCTAAACTAACTTCCATTCCTGAGTTTCCACATCCCACGACCAAAACCTTCTTCTCTTTAAACATTTCACCACTTTTGTAAGAGCTTGTGTGAAGGATTGGTCCACCAAAATCCGCAAGTCCATCAATCTCCGGCATCACCTCTTCAGCATTCTCCCCCGTCGCCACAACAAGCCACCGTGAAATATACTCAGTTGTCTCCTCCTTCTTTCCTCCGACAGTCCTCACCCTCCATAACCCGCACCGCCTATCAAACTTCGCATCTTCCACGGTCTGGTTAAAAACCGGCTTTAGGCCAAAATGTTCCGCGTATGACTCAAGGTATTGGACGAACTGTTGTTTTGTAGGGTAAGTAGGATAGCTTGAAGGGAAAGGCATCAATGGAAGCTCACAGAAATGTTTAGGGAGATGAAGTCGGAGACGATCATATGTTTTTAGTTGCCATAGTGATGCTATGCAATTGGAACGTTCAAGAATCAAACTAGGGATGTCTCTCGACTTCAAACACGCCGCTGTGGCTAGTCCCGATGGTCCGGAACCGACAATGATTGGTCCGGGGATCATTATGCACCGTGACTCCTCCACATACGGATCATGGACTCTCTTGCCTAACGTTTCTGATAAAAACTCCATAGAAGAGAGATAGAGAGAAAAAAAAAAAGAGAGATCTAAAAATTTACAAGAAGTGAAGTAGGAGACTGATATTGGATTAGGTTTTTAAACACCATGTGATAAATAAAGATCATACTCTCTTCTGTGACTCGTGGATAATTATGTCCCGAGAATAAGGGTGAAAAGAGAGAATGAGTTTCATTGATCTTATCTACAAAACAATTAAGAAGAAAAAGATAAACCAAATAGATAAGAAGAAGATCGGATATTCCCTATAGATCAGGGGAAATCTACGGATGCAATATTGAATTATAGATTTTGTTATATTTGTTATATAAAAAAAATCTCTCAAGAATGGAGATTTCAAACAAAAATTTCGGAGTGTGTAGAGAGAAGAAGAGGTTTGCGGTTCTGAAACAAACACTTGGGGGGGGAGAACCAACTCTATATATGATGATGGTTGAAAAGAGAGATGAGATGGTGATGTATATGTTTAAGTTATTTAATTATTACTTCATATGGGTTATTTTGGGCTGCTGCGATTTCATAACGAACATTTAACTAAGTACGATTATACTTTTCTTTCCCTTTTAGGTACACTTTTTGACGATTTTTTTTTGCATTAATATAAAAATAGAGCAAATGTAGCCAACCAATTGTTACAAAAAGGCCCAAGATAGAAACGATTTTCAAACAATAAACCTATACTAAAGAGCCCAACTTGAAGAGAAAAATAGGATTTTCTCAAAGACACCCTTTCATCTAGGGATTGACATTCCGGTTTACGGTTTGATTCCGATTTAGTTTTTTTCAGTTTTATAATTTTTGGTTATATAGAAAATGAAACCATTTAGAAACTGACTGAAATATGGTTTGATACGGTACGGTTCGCTTTTATTCGGTTTACGATTTTAGCGGTTTTAACCGGAATTAAATCGATTCGGTTTGATTTTGTTTCATGTTTGATTTTTTTTAGTTGATTTTATGATTTTATATAAAATAATAGTTAAAAACTAAAAATCAAAACATTAAATTTGTAACTGTATTTGTATTTATAAAAATTCAACACTTAAAATCTAACAATTAAAAAGATAAAACTCAAAATCTATTCTAGTGGAAAAATTAAAGTCAATGGAAATAAAACCTAATGATGAGGTTTACAAAAACAACTTGATAAAATTCTAGTAAAAATAAATGAAACAAAAACCTTAAATTATGTATAAGATGTTTATATATCTAGAGTTTTTGTATATTATTTTATTAATTTTTTTTTGTGCAACCGTTTTATGCGGTACTTTTGTTAAAAACATTTAAAACAATGTAACACAAGTATCTATCTAAGCATATATATAAAAAAAGTAAATTTAAAAATCTAGAAAAACTGTGGTTTTATGGTTTAAAAAAAACCAAACCGAAATAACTTATATAATCGTAAACGAACGGATTTTTAAGCAAAACCAAAACCAAACCGAATTACTAATATACAGCTCGATTGGGTTTAATTTTTTATTTTAATTACGGTTATTTTGCTCTCCTAGTTTTATTAAATCTTCGGTATATAAAGACAAAATTAAAACAAAAGAAAGAGAAAAGAGACAAATTACAACGATGTATTGGCTGCGTTTGTTGTTAACAATAATCTTTTTAAAATTTAGAAATTACGGATCTAGATCCATACATCTTCAAACCTAGAATCAACCTTTAATAACTTGTCATTTTCAACAGAAACTAAACTGATATCCCATCGGTGCTTACGTTATCAACTTACTTGTGTTCAATCACTGATTTTGGTTAAATTCTCTAAAAATATTTTGTTTGATAAAGAATTCTCTCTCTCTCAAATTTAAATTAAATTTTAATTTTAGAGTTACTTCTTGTCTTGTAAAGATAGAAAACAAGATATATCTTTCGCTGTTGTATGTTGACTTCCCCCTCCCACGATTTTTTTCCAATGCAAAAGAAAATCCTAATATTTGTTTAAGGGTTTGGACATTTTACATAATTATTATAAATTTATAAATTTTTATATTTTAATAGTTGATTCATAGATAACCTATAATCCAAATGGGTTAATCTACTAAAGTCATATACCTATTAGGATTGACACATCAAAACCCATGTATTTATATGAATTTAAAAACTCAACCCAAACCCACTAAAATAATAGATAGATATCGACTCATTTTGGTTATCAACTTACATGTGCACAATCACTAATTTTGGTTAAATTCTCTACATTTTTAATTTTAAATTATTTTTCGAGCTACTTCTTGTTTTATAAAGAAAGGAAACAAGATGTATCTTTCGCTGTTTCTCTTCTACATTAATACTATATAAATATTTGATTAAAAAATATCCAGACATGGTAAAAAAAAATTGCCTCTCTTATTCCGTAAATTATATTCACATTTTCATATTAAACCTAAGAAATTGCAGTTCAAATCAAGAAAATGTAAGGTATAATAAGGATCAAAAGAAACAAAGCCGCAAAACGAATATCCTCAGCATCACCACAGTGAAGAAACACCCCACCACAAAGTATATATGCTGAGACGATAATGGAAACATGAAACTAAATGTTTTCGTGTGCCCCCACAAAGTTTGGAGAATCTTTTGCCATCCATATATTTTGCATTTCCCGAGTGCATGTCTTCTGTAAAATCAAATCTGCAATTGAGATGTTTCTACAACTCCTTCAAAGTTACATTTCCTCTAGTGCGCATTTAAAGTCGAACATCCAATTGTAAACTCTAGAAGTCCCCAATATAACCTTTTTTCCCCCTCCTTTTATAACTTTATATTATCAAATATTTTTGGTTAATAAAGATAAACTCGTCAAAATTTAACTAGTTTACCAATCATTTTAAGAAAACTTGATTAAGTTTTTGCCAAATCCGAGTTTAAACCACTTTAGTACCTGACCGGAAAAAAATATACAACCTAAAAAGGCAAAAAGGACTTCCCATATTAAAAAAATGACCGATGAGCTTACATTTTAACGGATTTATGATTGGTCAAGAAACGTAGGTAAAACTCTATTTGTGCCCTTAGTTTTCATGAGTACTAAAGGACACATCATATGATATGAAGTATCAACTATCACTGATAATGAAAAAAAAGTAGAATATATGATATCACTGTGCAGTCAACTTGGTGTACTATATTCTATATATGATTCCCAACTCTTACCACTCATCTCAGACTGTATTACTGTAATCAACCCAACTTTTTTCTTGTATCGCATGTCATGGTCAGTGCTCACAGTTTATAGTACATTACGATAATATTCTAATCCTATGATAATCACTTATTAAATATGCATTACATATGATTCTTTGAGATCATTAGTTACTTTTTATATATTTTTGATAAATCACATGAGTTCTGAACGTTCGGCCCATAATTTTCTTCGATATCCAGAGCCAGTCTTTAGTCCATCCAATCTAAAGAATGTTTTTCCGTCTCAAAGAAAATTTGAAACTGGGGCACAAGCTTGTGCTACCGTGAGATCATTGGTTATATTGGTGCAACTCATACCTCATTATAGGCAAGAATAATACCAACGGCTATTTTAATTTGACGAGATCAATCTCTATTACTTCTAGCCTACTAGGTGATCATTCTTACATCATATTTCTATCAAACAATTATAATTAGTATTTTTTTTTACTTTTAAATATTTTAATAAATTTTTCTTAGTCCAATTGAATCTCATAGAAAAATAGTTATCAAACTGTTATAATTTTTTTTTTTTTGACCTTTTGAATAAATTAGTTACATCTGCAATGCATGTAATTATCCCATGAGAAATTTTGATGTTTGCCCTAGTACATAAACTTGAAATTTATATCCCCAAAGCACACTAATTTTTTTTTCATAATTAAAGGGTGATATGAGCTCTTACTACCCGATTAACCCTTTTAGGATGAGTGTAGTCATCGAATAACTTACTCACCATATTTTCTAATATACCTAAAACATAACACCATTTCGACTGGACAAATGAAAATGTTTACAAAAGACATGAACTTAACACTCTTAAGTCGGAACCACACGAACTCACGGAGTATGATTAACTAACTAAACACTATTTATGTTTTATTACATAACTCTAATAATCTTAGTAGCAAAACTTATCACTTATGATTAAAACAACTTTAGCTACACATCTTTCGCTTTCTCCTCCATGCGAAGGTCACATTTCACACCAACGAGTTACCCATTGGATTCGATGGGCCATTAATCAACCTGATTTTGATGTGAGCTTATTCGAAGGAATAATGTGGCTTTCCAATTCCAACTTCCTAGAGAAAGACATATGTATTGGGGACCGAAATAGAAGTGAGTTGTGTTAGTAGCTTTTTGAGGTGTTTAGTTGAAAAGCCATCTCTTGTTGGAGTAAAGCTTCTATTAAAGTCCTGAAGGACAACCTTATTTGGTAGCGATGTTATACCAACAAATGGTAAAACGATTTTGAAAACACTATGTATATCAATTATCAGGATGCCATTAATATCACTTTAATGTGATGATAAATTTTCGAGAAAACCCTAGCCGTCTAAGGCTCTTGTAACTTTCGAATCTTCGGTCTTTCAAAGCAATTGAGGTTTTAGGTTGTCTGCATTCCATAGGAATCCCAATGCCTGGGTGCAAAATATTGCAAAAATGTTCAGAGGAGCCATCGAACAATAGATCTCAGTACGAGAATGGGTGCATTTAAACCAATTTTCCTCTCTAATTACCAAATCAAGTGTATTAAATCACTTATTTATATTTTACGGGGTGTAATTACACCCACACTTAATTACGTGGTCCGCCCTTGCCTCTTACCTTTTTTCTGGAACAATCTACTTCGAAACGCTTCCCAAATTGTTCCCAAGTTTCACACCCTTTTGTTTCATATTGAAGATGAATCAACTCGTGCTCGTGTGCTCCGATGACATTTCTAAGATATTACAGATATCCCATTGGTCGTTCACAACTTGATAGGAATGTGAATATCATGAAAGTTTGAGGTTTTACAAAAATTGAACCTAAAAATGTACTCTTGCCAAAAAAAACATTTAAAACAAGAGAAACATGCAAAGAGTTGAATGTCAATCAACTAGTTATCGTATTCAAAGAACCATTAGATCCCTGAAATTCTTTCTAGTTCTTCTGGCTGATATGGTATTGCACATAACCCTATTGATTTTTTTAAACAGATATTGATGTGATTGTGCAAGAAGTTGATTCGCTGCTTCCAAATGTGATAAATAGCCGCATAAGCAGCTAGTTTACGAAGGAAAGGAGGCGCTGAAGTTGTTTTCATCTTTGTCCACTCAATAAGCGAAGCCCAGTTCACGACTATATTTCAACAACTGCACATTGAAAACCTAACCTTACTTCGTTTTCGTGGAATTTTTTGTCTATACCGAATCATCTATACTGCTACTAAGGCATTACTTATTAGTCAATAATCAATATCAAACGTTGCACACACCTTGACATGGCGCAAATGTTTGTGGAGTCTCTGACCACGCTTGCTGTTCTATCCATATCACAAGACTAATTTTATAAAATAGACATTCGTTTAAATTCTTTAATCACTCGTTTTTCTCCACTGGTCAGTGCCTCAGGTTTGGATAGCATGCCATCCATTTTTCTTTTATTGTATGATTCGTATAATATGTTTTTGCGTTCACAACCAAAATTAATTAATTAAATGCATAAAAATAAACAAAAATTAATACTACAAGTAGTGTATAGACTTCTAACATAATATTAACCACTTGCACTGCTACCAAAAATAACATCTCTCAGATGCTCAATTTGTTTTTTTTTTTTTTT
>VBRH01002153.1:0-12287 GCA_014578085.1 Cardamine resedifolia
TGGAGTCTTTTGTAAACTTCAGAAACTTCTGGGCCACTTTTGCAATTCTTTAAAACTTATTTTCTTTGTGTGTGTTGGCCCGTGTCGATCGACATGAAGTGCTGTGTTGATCGACACCAACGGTCCTCGAACAGACTTCCAATCGTGGTTCCACATGTCGATCAACATAAGGTCGTGTGTCGATCGACACACACGGTCATGGACCCCAAGCTTCATCTTTTCCGCTACAAAAGTTCCATAAACGCTCCAAATCATCCAAAAGATTCCGTATGTGTGTAAACCTGTAAAAGACTCTAAAAAGACTCGAAAGACATATAAAAGACTCGATTGCAAACCTATAGCATGGCGTAAAACTGGTAAAAACCATGATATATTAAGGATCCATCTCTAGCATCTACGGTAGGGGCAGGATCAATCGGATGCTCGACTATCACATCGGGGCTCGGGTCAGCATCAGATATCCCATGGAGCTGAAGAATTGGGCAGCCATCAGTCAGGAGCTGTTTAGGGCACAAGTCCGGTTAAGGAGGAGAGTCCGCAAGAAATGATGCAAACTGCTGAAGGTTCAAGCTTGAGTTTGGAAGCGCGGCCAGGTCTTCTTCAAATATGGGCAGGTCTGCCTTCACCTTTTCAGTTTCGTCCTTGAGAGTAGTTTCACCATCTCGAATTTGAGTAAGCATCATCAAGTTACTTTGGAGCTCTGCGACGTCAGAGCTCAGCCAGTTTCTGTCTCCGGAAACCTTAAGGTGATTCTCAACCTCTTGAAGAAACTCTCGCCTTCGCCCCCGAACCTCCTCTCTGGCAGCCCACACCGATGTTTATAGGTCGTAATCCCGAGTCATGAGAAGGCAATTGTACTTCACTCTAATTCTCTGAACCTACTTTAAAAGGCTCCCAGCTCGCCTTCCACGCGGAGAAACTCAGGCTTAATTTGAGATAGTTCAGAGGTTGAGTCCCTAAATCTTTGTTCGAGAACTAGACCACAGACTTTGCTCGTGAAGCTCTCTTTCAACCCAGTTGGCTCTCTCAAGCCACACAAAGTCTTTATCTGCCGCATCCTTCATACCGCGATTGGTCAGCTCCAGATCTCCAACCCTTTTTTGAGCTCCTCAAGCGCTTCGATTGACAAACAAGAAGGGACTCGTAGTAATACACCATACCATTTACCTCTTTGATAGACTGCAAGTAGGAGGACATATTAGCATTGAAGTATGGTAAAAGGGGAGTCTAAATGTAATACCGATGACTAATCAAAAATAACTTGCGAAGAATGGTGAGAATGACAGAGGTGCATGTCACGAACCGGACCACGCCACTTATCGAAAAAATGGAGTTGATCTACGGACCGAGCATTGAAACATCTAAAGATGTTGCCCACTGCTTCTGAAGCTAGGAAAGAAGGGGAGAAAAGATGAGAAGAGGAAGAAAAACAACAAGACCGACAATAGCAAAACCGGAGAAGTACCTTTAAGGGACCGAGTCCGGGGGATAGGGGCGGATGACTGATAACATCGTATTTTTACCCATTTTAGCTATGATTGTTATAAGTTTTTAATAAGTATTTCAAGTGAAACTAATGTTTTATCAAGGATTTTCGGATATATGTATGTTTTAGAGTCTTTACAGGTTTTTGGAAGAAAAACAGCAAAAAGCATCAAAATAAGCTCCATGAGAGTTTCAGAACTCCAGATTTATGGCTACGTTTGATGACCTTCCAATAATGCAAATCCAGAGTTCTCTATATCATTGGAAAGCTAGAAGAGTCATCTTTCATTTCCAATTGGAATCACTCCAATCCATTTAGCCAATCAAAAGTTATGACGAACCGAAGACATGCCTCTGCAAAGGACCTTCTGGCACAGCCAGAGGCTCCCGAGGAGCGCTGGAAGGACATTCTGGCGTGCCCAGAAGGCCTGATCCAGCGCCAGCCTACATTCCCAGTTTCTTTGATCAAAGCGACTGTTCTTCACTGAACTCATCTCGTGAGACCCTAAACCTAATTCTACCACCTCTAAGACCTATATATACGAGTTATAATGAACCTAAGAAAGGGAGAGCTGCCCCTTACCATTGAAGAAGAACCAGAGATCCTCCATCACCGCCGAGCTTCCTTGTTTAGTTTCTCCTCTACTTTCATCTTGTTTTCCTTTGTTTTGAGTCTGAGGGAGAAGATCAATTACTCTACAGAGAAGATCCCTAAAGCCCTCTTTAAACTTATATATAATTATGCTTTCCTATCATCTCTTGCCATGGTTTGTTTGATTATGTGTGAGTAGTCTTTTTGTTGGGTTTAGTGGGGGTGCTTGAAGGGGATTCATGGTTTGATATTATTAGATTGTTAGATTCGTTTTTCTCTCTGTCTTAAGACAAGTGTTCTTCAGTTTAGATTCGTCCTTAATGCTTTTTGCTTGATTGATCACTTGCAACTGAACTTAGGAGAAGGGTCCCAATGACAGTTGCAGCATCCTCTCCCAAACTAACTAGGTAGATCAATCAGTTTCATGGCCGGCCAAAAGTTGTGTGCCACGAGGCTACTGTGAACTAAGACCATCTAAGTGTAATGTGTGAATAGACTTCATCATTGTTGTTGCGACAGCCGAGCCTTGAGGAGAATAGACATAGTTAGCTAGTACTATGGAAGTAGACTAGTTTATAGATGCATGTTATGCAAGTTCGTGAACCCTAGTAAGAGAAGATCTATGATAACTGCTGAAACCTTAGAGAGCCATGATCCCTGGATAGTCCCCATTGTGCCCAACATTTTACATATTTAGTTTACACCATTTTTAGTTAGTTTAGTTAAGCTTAGAAAACCACAAAAATAACCACCTTAAAATTCGTCCTACTCTCATAGAATTCAATCTTGTGACTTTACTCTCGATGTGGGATCGATCCTTAAGTACTACACGCGGCTGGTTTGTGCACTTGCAGCCTTACCATTGTGTCTTCTTTAGGTGAAACCTGACACACATTAAGTTTTTGGCTCCGTTGCCAGGAAGATTTAGTCTGGTTGGATTCTTTCTAGTCTAGGACACTTGCTTTTTAACTTTTAGTTTTGTTTTTACTTTGTTTCAGGAGAACTTGAGGATGAATTTCGACGTTATCCAAAGAAAAGACCCTCGATAGCGCACTATTGCGGAGGATATGGCGCTCCATGATGCATTGGAACAAAACATTTTCAAACCAATGGACTACTCTATGCAAGGCTCTCGTTTCTATCACCAACGACCAGCCTATGCACCTCCTAAGCATCCTCATTTCCAACCAAGTCACCTTCGTGAAGACTTGTTTGTGAGAACTGATTGCTCACACACCCCTAAGGCCAGCGACTCGGAATTCTGTTACGCGATTGATCAAAACTTTGATCATGATGAGAGAATAGATTTTACTCAAACGAAGACTGTTCGTTTGATGCTCATGTGGCTCCCATGCCATGAAATTTTCACCTGGAGAAGAAGCTTGAGAAGACTTTGCAGCAGCTCGTGGAAGCACAAGAAAAGACCATAATTTGTTTTGTGCTAAGGTTGATAAGATGGAGATCGAACTTGGTGCTAAATTTGAATATATCAATGAGCGAGCTCTAAAGATAGAAGAGGAGGTACATCAAATAAATCTTGACTTGCAACAGAAAAAAGAAGACATCCAAGATCATAACACAAGGATCATTAACATGGGTTTATCTATTGATGCTATTGAAAGTCGTCTTGAATGGAAGATTGAATCTCTACAAGAAAAATTTGATGATCCGACTAAGCAAAGCGAATGGGAGGACGGACAAGCCTACTTAGCCTTTGAAGAAGAAGAAAGGAAAGCTTACTTAGGAGAAGAAGATAATGCGAATCGATCTCAAGTAGGAGAAAATCGATTCATGGAAGAAGAAGATGATGAAACTGTTTATTCTCAAGAGGAATGCAATGCTATCTACGAAGCTTTCTCTAACAAGATCTTTCATAAAGACATTACTCTTGGACAATCACCACCACAAGAAGGTATTCTGGACCAGGTCACTCTACACCCACTGGCTCATTCATCACCAACAGTTGGTGAAAACATTGATTGGAAACCGGCACCAATCACTACTAGGCGTCCCACTTTGTCTAATGAAGATCAAGTTATTACTCTATCACCCTCTCAACATCAAACTCTGGAAGATCATCAAGCATCACGTCCATCTAGGTATGTAAAAGAAAATCAAGAAGAAGGGCACAAAGAAGAGAAGAGTAAAACACAAGAAGAAGCTTATCTAGAAGAAGAAGCTAATGAGAATTGTCTTGAAATATTTTCAAGAGAGAATGTTGATTATTCTAACTCCTCTATTGAAGAACAAATGGACAAACATGTCATAGCTACAGTAAATCTAGAGAACCATGAGGAAGAGCTCGAAGTAGAGAAGCATGACGATCAAGGAGAAGTCCTAGTTCACCTAGGAGAAGGAAAATGAGAAAAATGGGAAATCCTTGATGAAAAAGGAAAATTTCTTGAAATCAATAAGGGAAAAGGAAAATATTGGCATATAAGGACGTGTAGTGCCATGGAGCCTCACCAAATAACACATACCTTAGAATAAATTGAAGGAGAAGCCGCTGGAAGAGAAGAGAACCTCAAAGGAGATTTCGGAAAAGAGCTTAAAGGAAAAAAGAACAAAAAGGCTATGAATTCAAAGGATTTGAGTGTGTGCTAAACAAGGGTAAGAAGAAGAATAAGAACCAGACCCTATGAAGAAGTGCAACACAATAATACCTCTTGATGCTCAGCCCTTAAGAGATTTTGATGAAGAGATCACTAAGAAGAAAGAAGAACTCAAAGGAAAGTTTTGAGAAAAACTTGAAGGGGAGGAAGAGAAAAACGTGATGGAGATCAAAGATTCTAAGGGTTTGCTACACAAAGGCTCTCAAAGAGGAGAGGATGAAGGAGAACCTGAAAAGGTCTACTCTTGTATGGCTACTAGAACTCCACATGAAGAAATCCCCGAAAACCCCAATTTTGGACTATTTCAAGGGCAAGAAGAAGCTTACAAAAAAATCAACTTCATAGCACGACCACCTCCAGAACCTTGCTACATCAATGGAGGTCAAGGAAAAGTCCATAGACCTCACTATAGACGTCTCCACCCTCCATATCCAAGAGAAAACGAGAGTACTCAAAACCGGTTTAACAAAGACCATGTTTCTTCTCAATTTTAACACCAACTTTTTCATGACCAGGCTAATGGTTTCTCTCATCAAAGGAGTCACGAAGAAGACCTTAAGATCATCATAGGGAAGTACCTGGACTACCGAATGATGATTGATAGGACAACTCATGAGAAGATTGACAAGGTCAATAAAACTCTTTGTGGAAAACTTGAAAGTATTTCGACTTTTTTAAAGAAGTTTGAAGATCAAATTGCTAGGGATGCTCCAACCATTGATAGGAAATTCCAATGGATTGAAGAAGAACTATGGAACATTTTTTATAACCAGAAAAGGGTCAAAGGAGTCATATCCGATGAGTTTGGGAAAGTGATTGAAAGTCACAAGCTCATAAAAGAAATAGATATTGAAATGAAGGAGAGGTATTGTTATCTATCTAAGAAGCTTGAGGACTTATCAATTCATGTTACTGGACATGATGACAAGAAAGAAGAAGAAGAAGACCCGGATCCTCATTTAACATGTTACGCTACTCTAAACCAAGGTGAGATTCAACCTTTAGGAGGATGTGAGAAGGAAAAAGGAGGATCATTGGACGAACTTAAGGAGGAACAACTCAAAGTTTTCGACAAAATAAAAACCAAAGAGAGCTTGTCTAAGGACAAACACTCCACAACGCTTCCAATAAGAAGCACATCCAAGTCGAGCTAATGACTTAAACCAAAAGTGCTTAATGGGAGGCAACCCATTGGTAAGGTTTTTAATATTTAGAGTTTACTTTCATTGTTTTGCATATTTTAGTTTCAGGTTTTGCATGAAAAAATTAGAAAACAAAAGAAAAAGGAAGACGAAAGACGACTTGGAGCCGAGACGGGACGAAGCCCTGCCAGCCCTGCCACAGGTCCAGGGCAGCGCCATAACACACTTCCAGCGCTGCTGCGTGCTCTCCAGCAGCGCCAGCTGCTCCTCCTGTTGCTCCCGGCTCCATTTTGCGTCAATACATCTTGCATTGCATTAGGTACGTTTCATTTAAGTTTATTTGCATTTAGTACTAATACTTTCAGTTTAATGTCTTAGGATACATCAGAAAAACACAAAAATCATAAAATAGAAAAGCAAAACGATCAAGAAGGAAGAAGAGTATCGACGGTTAGGAGAACCGTAATTGAAGGACAAAAACAAAATGAGTTGGGCAAGAAGTCTTAAACACCAAGAACTTAACCCAGTCATGAAAAACAATCAAGGGAAACAAGTATTAGACACAAGGTAAGTCGAGAAGACGAAAGACGGAACAGGAGCAGCCACCGGTCCTGCGTGCTCCAGGGCAGCGCCAGAAGTAGCATCCAGTGCTCTTGTGGGCTCTCCAGCAGCGCCATCAGCCCTTTTCCTACCTCCCGTTGTTTTCTGTTCTGATTCTTCCCGTTTCCGTTTCCTGAGCAATCCAAGCTGAACCGTGGCCCGTTTCTAGACACAACTAAACCATAAACGTGTAGACCAAGGTAAGTTTACTAAATCTCAGGTTTAGACGAAAAAAATTTCAAAAATCTTTTTCGGGTTTAAAAATCGCTTTTAAAGAGAAAAGGTTTCACTTTTTGGATCAAAGCTATCTCACTTCATCTTTTCCACACTAAGGAGATAGAACACAAAAATCACATTTCTCTAACTCTAGAGTTTTATTACAAGTTTTCATATATTTCTCATTCAAATTTCCTTGGGATTTCAAATCCACTCTTATTCTCTATCAATTGCAAAGGTATGGACTTCTATTTCTCAATTTCTCTATTAATCTCATATTAGGTATTTGTATATTCTTCTTCATACAAGCATCTAGATTGCTAGGAATTGCTGGGGAATTAATACAATGATCTTAGAATGCTTAGCCATTGATTTTTATAGTGATCTACTTCATGAATTTGAAAGTCTCATATGTTGAAATTAAGGTTCTTTAGAAATCCGAAATTAATGATGTAAATTTGATGAAATTCACTTCATTGCACTTCTTTGATCATGTATATCACTTAATGGTTGAGTTTTTAACATGTTTTAGATTATAATTTGAAAATTTGGAGTTTATAATTTTGTTGATTTTTCAAAAACGGAAATTGATTTGTGATTTGTGATTTGAAAAACTTTCAACTATTGTTATCACTTGATACTTTCATTGACATTTACTTATGCTATGATTTATACATATGTTTGTCAACATGATTGATCAAGCACCACATGCTCGATTCACATTCTTGGCCACTTACTTGAAAATTTTCATGTTTCTCATGTCTTTAGGTAGATATGGAGGGACATTTCATATCAAAGAACTCAGCCAAAGGAGTGAATCGTGAGAAACCACGACAAAATGTGGAGCTGTCCGATGAGTTTGATGAGACGCGACAAGCACGGGGGCTCTAGGAGCACCAGATAGCTTCTCCTCTCCATTCTGCATTTTCTATCATTCGTTCATCGCTCATACATCTCCACACTATCCCAACATCAATAATTGTAGCAAAAACTGCAAACATCTATCTTAGGTATATTTTATTTAGTTTTATTTCATTTTAATATCGATGGTTTTAGGTTTTTGTCTAAGGAAAGACGCAATTTAGAAACTTAAACATTATATTCAATTGGACATTGTCAAATCCGATCGATGTCAAGCAATAACAAGAAAGAACAGAGACTAGATCACTTTGTGTCCTCCATATCACCATCCATCATCACCATAATTCCATCTCATCCCCAAACAAGGTGATATTGTTCCTAATCTATAATCTTTCTTTTCCATCTATCTATTTCATCCTTTTTCTCTTTCTTTTATCCCACCGGAGACGGTGTGATTTAAGTCTGGGGGAAGGATGCTCCATCCTATACTAATGCTACTTTCTATTTGTTGACCTGAGACCTTTTTCCACTTTTTACATCAATATGGTTTTCTCGAGTCAAAAGTTTTTATTGAGTCAAAACTAGTAAGAAATTATGACCTTTCTATATGATGATACTGACCAACATGTATTCTAAACAATTTTCTGAGTGATGACTTCGACAAGATTTGCCTAGAGCAGACAATATCTAGAACACCGCAGCTGGATCACTCCCCTGAAATCTCATCTTGCAGAGATTCTGTTGGAACTGACATCAACTCTATTTTATTTGACGAAAAATTGGATTTAATTCTTTCTCATTGGATGTGTTAGATCAGGGAAACGAGCAAAAACATTCAGGACTCCTTTCCCCCATTTTTACCACTCTCTTGTTGATCCTGAATGGTCACTCACTTTTAGTTGCTCCACACCCTTAACCCAAAAACTATCTAACCTCAACCAATCTTTTTTTTCCTTCTCTCTTTTGCAGCTATGTGCAAAAACGCTGGAGAGAAAAGAACAACACAGTTTTCCTCTACAAAAGGCCTAAGCATCAAAAACTAAAAGAGGCATTGAGATTTGAGTTGGAAATTCATTTTATCCAAGGGAACCACGAAAATCAGGTATAAACTCATGTCTTATGAGACTAATGTTCATAGAGAACCGTTTCCCCTTTCGAAAAAAACAAAATAAAAAAAAATAATCGGAAAAAAAGAAAAAACGAAAGAAAAGGAAACAGTTACTTAATAAAAGTCTCAGAAGCACAAAAAAATCCCAAAAGAGTTCCATGGATCACACTATAGAAGAGTTGTAGTTGTTTACAATCGATTCCCGCAAAAAAATCTAAGTCTGGGAGAATCAAGGAGAAGAAGAATAAAAAGAAGAGAGACACTACATGAAGGAGTAGATGGAAACCGTGGATATCAACAGTTCTAAGCTCTCTTGTTGTTTTGCATGATAGTTTGTAATCTCGCCATATACGGTAACCCTAAACACTTTAAACTCCACCACCAAACACCAAAAAACCTCCCTTTTTACCAAGCGACGTCTACCCTGAATGACACAATCCGATGAGAAAGCTCACGCTAAACTTAATGAATGTAGTTGATTGATGTGAATTCAGAGTTCTTTTGTAGGTTTGAGACAGATGGACAAGAGATGAAAAGGTTAAGGGACTATAGTGAGAATGTTCTAACGTGAGTTTTTGTTTTTAGGAATCTGCAGATTATCTGTTAGAGCACGGTCCCTGATAGCAAGTGAGTTCCCGTGATTTTCAAACCTCTTTTCCATGGCTTTATACTTTCTTGTTAGCTTGAGGACAAGCAAAGTCTAAGTTTTGGGGACTTGATAACATAGTATTTTTTACCAATTTTAGCTATGATTTTTAATATGGATTTCAAGTGAAACTAATGTTTTATCAAGGATTTTTGGATATGTGTATGTTTTAGAGTCTTTACAGGTTTTTGGGAGAAAAGCAGCAAAAAGCAGCAAAATGAGCTCCAGGACAGTTTTAGAACACAAGATTGAAGGCTACATTAGATGACCTTCCAATAATGCAAATCCAACGTTCTCCATATCATTGGAAAGCTAGAAGAGTCATCTTTCATCTCCAATTAAAATCACTCCAATCCATTCACCCAATCAAAAGTTATGACGAACCGAAGACATGCCTCTGCAAAGGACCTTCTGGCGCGTCCAGAGGCTCCAGAGGAGCGCTGGAAGGACATTCTGGCACGCCCAGAAGGCCCAAGCCAGTGCCAGCTCACATTCCCAGCTGCTTTGATCAAAATAACCGTTCTTCACTTAATTCGTCTTGTGAGACCCTAAACCTAATTCTACCGCTTCTAAGACCTATATATACGAGTCCTAATGAACCTAAGAAAGGGAGAGCGAATAAGGAGCAGCAGAGCTGCCCCCTACCATTGAAGAAGAACCGGAGATCCTCCATCACCGCCAAGCTTCCTTGTTTCGTTTCTCTTCTATTTTCATCTTGTTTTCCTTTGTTTTGAGTCTGAGGTAGATAATCAATTACTCTACAGAGAAGATCCCTAAACCTTCTTTAAACTTATATATAATTATGTTTTCCATATCATCTCTTGCCATGGTTTGTTTGATTATGTGTGAGTAGTCTTTTTGTTGGGTTTAGTGGGGCTGCTCGAAGGGGATTCATGGTTTGATATTGTTAGATTGTTAGATTCGTTTTTCTCTCAGTCTTAAGACAAGGGTTCTTCAGTTTAGATTCGTCCCTAATGCTTATTGCTTGATTGATCACATGAAACTGAACTTAGGAGAAGGGTCCCAATGAAAGTTGCAGCATCCTCTCCCGAACTAACTAGGTAGACCAATCAGTTTCATGGCCAGCCAAAAGCTGTGTGCCACTAGGCTACTGTGAACTAAGACCATCTAAGTGTAATGCGTGATTAGACTTCATCATGGTTGTTGCGACAGCCGAGCCATGAGGAGAATAGACATAGTTAGCTAGTACTACGGAAGTATACTAGTTTATAGATGCATGTTATGCGAGTTCGTGAACCCTAGTAAGAGAAGATCTATGATAACTGCTCAAACCTTAGAGAGCCATGATCCAGGATAGCCCAACTTTTTACCTATTTAGTTTACACCGCTTTTAGTTAGTTTAGTTAAGCTTAGAAAACCACAAAAACAACCACCTTAATATTCGTCCTACTCTCATAGAATTCAATCTTGTGACTTTACTCTCTTTGTGGGATCAATCCTTAAGTACTACACGCGGCTGGGTTGTGCACTTACAGCCTTACCGTTGTGTTCTCTTTAGGTAAAACCTGACACACATCAATGACGAACCCCGAGGCCGTGGGAAGGAAACTCACCACCACCACCGGCTTCAACGAGGCTATCTCGAGAAGTAGTTGCGTTGCACCCATTAACATGTGTCTCTCGGGCTGCCGCCTCACCGCCGGCCTCAGTAGACAGATGGCTAGGTACGGTCGCCACAGGGGTAACCTTCTCATTGTCACAACATTGGGTGATGCTTCCGCAAAGAGAAGGAGTTGAATCAGATGCCTTTCTCTTCTTCTAAATCAGCAAGGCTATAGGCTCGTCGTCATATCCTTTTACCCCGGTAGTAGGAACAACCATCGACCGGGCAGCCTCCGTGGAACCATCATCGACCAATAGGATCTTGCAGTAAGTTTACCAAGAGCAGCCATAATACCGGCTTTCCTCTCTTTACAGATTGTAGAAACCTATCTTGAAGCTCCTTCTCCCTCAACTTCTTTGCCGCCATTCTTTCCCGAAAGCAAAGGCTGGGAGTCTCCACTTCAGCCAAAGGGAGAGCAAATTCAACGTGTGAAGGAATTCGATAAAGGAGTCAAAGCTGGGAAAGGGAGTCAGAGTCCGCAAGTGTTGGGAAATGAGGGCCGCAAACGTCCCCCGGACGGGTACATTCAACGGTCCCCATCGGGACAACGTTTTTATCCCAAACCTGAGAACCTGCGCTCTCCGATCTAGAAGGTTCGATGTCAGAGGATGAAGGATTTATACTTGCAGAGATGATTTAAAGTGAATGAGTTGGCATTCAGAAGAGATGGCGAGGAGAGTTCGGAGAAAGACAATAATGGAATACAAAGGAATAAAAAGAAAATGCGGCGTGAAATATAAAAAGTGAAAAGCCTAATCTTTAACCAAGGAAGAGATAACCGCCCCAGAAACATGGGGAAGTGATGAAGAGGTTTTTACACCATCTTTAAGGTTATCAAATAAACCTATCGTGCATAGCACTTTAGGATCGAATCCACAAGGACTAAAGATCACACACTAGAGATGCGAGACTCAAACTAATCTAGAGCAAATAAAGAATTTGGTTTTTACAAAACAAAAGAAATGAAATGAAAACAAGAGAAATAAATTACAATTCGACAAGGGTGTTTGAAGATATGCTAAGTGATGAGTTAAACGAACAATCAATGTTAATCCTATGACATGAGTCGCTTAATTAGACTAGTCCACTCCCGTGATAAAAGCCTTTTTACAAATCAATTGATTAAACAAACTTCCGATTGCATCTAAAACGATTCATAAAAAATGCACACAAACTCATAATTGTCATCAATTCCATCTTAGAACTCAATTTCCATTGGTTAAGATATAGAACGCAAGCATAGAAAGTTTGGATTATTTCACTACACCTTCCGGGTGTGAAATTATCAAACATCTAGAAAACTCTCTTTCGAAGCTCATTCCTAGCATTAAATTTGTTCTATGCATGAACATAAACATGAATGTTCAACCATCAACCATCACAAACAACCTTCATAACACC
>VBRH01002155.1:0-12260 GCA_014578085.1 Cardamine resedifolia
AAACGACACTGAGTTTAATCCAACTCACCTCCTCTCCAAACGTAACTCCCAAAAACTCTTCTTTTCTGGAACACGGGCGTTACACCTTGACACTCATGACACTTTTGCTCTGTTCTCTGTGATCCTCTGTGTGGTTCAGCTGATACGATTTTGCCAAACGGTCTTCTGCTGCCACGCTCAAACCTCTTCAATGTCCGATCAAATTTTTTAACCATCAGACTCATGGCACTCTCCAGTTCCTATATTTTTAGCTTATCCTCTGAAGTTGAAAGTGCAATGCCCTTCTGAGAGCTTGATGTATGTGCTTTTCTCTCCAGATCCATTTCATGAGCTTTAATAAAGCTTACTACCTCTCTGAAGGTCATAGTATCAGTATTCAGTGCGACATTCATGGATGACAAATGAGCTTTATATTTCTTTGGAAGACAACTCAGAAATTTCTTAACAAGTTTCTTATCTTTGTATTTCTTTCTAAGGACATTTACCTCACTTGCAATGGCGCTGATCTTAGAGCTAAAACCCGTCCCTTTCTCATCTTCTTCCATGCACAAGTTTTCAAACTTTGATGCAAGCGCATCCAATGTGCCCTTATAGTACAACTATAACGTGTCCCATGCCACCTTTGCATTACCGCAGTCTTGAACCTGTTTGAACTGATCATTGTTGAGAGAGAGTTGTAGATTGCTAATATTGCTCTGGAATTCATCTTCGACATTCTCTTTTCCTCATCAGTCCACAACTCCTTTTTCTTAGGAACATCTTCCCCGTTATCGTCTTTAGCAACTGGTTCATCCCAACCATCTTCAACAGTTGTCCACACATTCTCATTAATACTTCGAATTGCATATCTCATCTTTACCTTCCAGTGCCCGTAGTTAGTGTCGTCCAACATGCTCGTGATAAGTCCATCCTCTGTCACATGATCTTCACATGTTGTTGAGTAACAACTCGGTTTAAATGCCTGCTCTGATACCAAATGAAAATATCAATGGACCGTAACCACACAAGACTTTATGTTGAAACACAGAACAATATGTTTCACTTTATATTAGAAATCTCTCAAGATGTTCTCACTCCCTTGATGGTTTTACACAACTTAAGAACTACCCTTCTTAATCTATGACCTTTGATTTCTAACCCAAAACAGAGGAATACCATATTCTATGAATCTTGAGATGTTCAAGATCTACTCTCTCTATTCTCTTGACGTCTAACCTAATCATCAGCACTTAACCCTTCTTTTATATGCCAAGTTTAGTTCAGATTCTAGGTTAGGTATACTTAATGTGGAAGCCTCCAAATCTTCAAGATATCTTCTTCATATCTCCATTTTCCAAACCCCTTAATCCTGAGTATATATCGAGCATCTTCAAGATGCTCTCTTATCCACGTCAACTTGATTAAGTCGCCAATTCCACATCAACATTAATCTATGTCAGCTTCTACTTGACTTGATATAATGCTTCTGTGACAGACATGTTGCTTCTTGTTCCCACATAGTGCATCATATTAATGCTTACACTCACATTTACATGATGTTTGGATGCTAGATATGTGTTCCATAAGAAGCTAGAATGCTAGAGTCTCATCTCATATGTTTCTAGGATGTTAGAAGTCATTTCATGTGATGTTAGGTTGCTAGACTTACATTGGCATGAGAGGAGGTTCCTGAAAGTGAAGGAGTAAAGAGGTAGAAGAGGTAGAGGGCCCTAGATCCCAAAGGGAGATAGGGAAGCCCAGAGCTAGAGTTATGTATGCATATATGATTGTTAGTTAAGTGTAGAACTGTAGCTCCAAAGTTCAGAGGAGTTGCTGATTTCTTGGCAGTCCGAGTATGCTACCAAAGATAAGGGTACTATACACAGTGGCTTGAGAATGGCTGACGAGCCATGAACATGATAGTTGGCCAATGGCCCAGGATATGTCGTTCTATGTATGAGAGATGCGCCATGTTCTTGTTGCATATGCTTGAGTCTCGTGCAATAGTTAGGGGCACGGGAAGTTGTGTATAAGTCATTGTATCTAGATAAGGATTCGAGTGTTATGTGTTTGATTGTGTGGGCATGCGGGATCACACCATTGAATAATACGTTTACTCGTGCCTCCATTCTTGGATGCAGGTGAAGAATAGATCGCTGAGTGAGTGCATGGAGGGAGGGAACCTTGGAGGATTTCGAATCTCTTTTTCCTTATTTACATTATTCATGGACCGTTTTCATTTCTAAGATGCATCTCGGAAAACCTTTTCCAGTTATTTGTTTCAAACTCTTGGTATTTCGTAATAAAGCTGTTATGTTTCTAGTTGAATTCAACCCCAAGGTTTTGGATGTCACATACCTGATTAAGATGCTTGTAAAAGTCTTGAGTATAATATTATCTTAAGGACTAAAGTTTATTTGAAACTTAGTGAAAGCTCTAGAACGATATTTGATATTTACTTAGAAAATAAATATTAGGTTCATGCCCAAAATAAAATTTTAAGAAAATAATCCCTATAAAATATTGTTAGAATGAAGACATTTTATGGAGACTACGAACAAAAAATACTCCACAATATGAAAATCAGAAATGTAACTCATATGATAATGAAAGAACAGACGGTGCAAGGAATGTTGGTGGTACATGAGATTTTTACAGAGTTGCTGGTGGCACATGGGATGTGTGTATGGAATTTATGTGTTGTTACACTAAAATAATAAAGAATATGTGTCACATCTTCATTTTAGGGTTTGAACTAACTTGATAACATAACATTTATTTCCGGAATACTAAGAGTTTGGAAACAATAACTTAAGTAAAACAATCCAAATATGCGTCTTTGAAATAGAAACGGTTCATGAGTGATACATATTAGAAGAAAAGAACAATCTTAATCCCTCCTAGACGTCCCTCCCTTCCCGTACGATTTAACCAACGTCCTATTCTTCACCTGCATCCATAAGCGGAGGCGTGAGTAAACGAGTTACCCTGTGGAGCGATCATGTCCGTCCACACAATCCTCAACCACATACAAGTTCATCAACACTTAACAAACAACTATTGAAACTAGATGCAAACAAGTCTGCAATCAATACTAATCATTTACATGAAACAAGCATTGATGCATCTCTTTCATTCGTAGAACGTCCTGCCAAGGCCCTTGACCTTCCTCCTCTTCCTGGCTCGTCAGCTATTTTTGAGCCGCTGCGTGTGGTATCCTTTTTTGGTAACACACCGGGACCGACACACAACCTGCATACTACCCCTCTTTGGTAGTTGCAGTTCTACACGCAACTACACAATCATGCATACATCTTATCTAACATTCATAAACCTTCATTTCCTTTTCGTGACCTGATTTCTGAGAATCATGGGCTCCCTCACTTCTTACCTTTAATATTTTAACTTTAGTTTTATATATTCATTTTTAAAAAGCATTACATATCAATTTTTTTTTAGTATTTAACATGATATCATCAACAAAATATAATTTAATTATAAATATCTCAAATTATTTGTAAAACTTTTATTGAGAATTTCCATAGAAATTATTATTTTCTGAAAATTTTAAACTTTAATTAGTATAATGCCTTGTTAAAAAACGCGGGCAAGGCAACCGTGGAGGCGCTCAATGATTATGCTTCGCCGAGATTAGTCATCCTCAGCCAATAAATCGGAATTCAAAACAAAATATTTCTTTTGCCCATTTTCAGGTTATAAATCAATAGAGTTTTCATGAATCTGTCATATTTTCTTTAATAATTTTAAATACAGTGTGTATGGCCGTATATACAGTGTATATAAGTTGTACAGTGAGAAAACGTACAACATTTTAGCTATACATTGTTATTATACAGTGATAATTATACGCCCATATATATAGTATTTAAACAGCGTAATATACAATAAATACCATATATATGACGTTTTTTAAGTTTTTTTTAAAAAAATAATATCATTTTGTTAAAATTTTGAATAAATTATATAGTTTTTCTCCAATAAAATTAACCATAAAAATAAAAATGAGATAAATCTATCATTTTTCAGTTATTTCAATTCTTAGTAACAATTTGATAATTTGTTTTGTTTTGTTTGCTCAAATGAAAAATTTAAACAATCTAATATATGTACCTAAATCTTTTATAGTTTCAGTGATTATTACTTTTATAATTTTTATTTATTATGATATTGTAAATATATAATTATATATACATATATTAACTACTCCATGTTTTTCATTTTAATTATAGTTTTAGGTTTTTGCACACTATTTAAGAAAGCAAAGAAATTATCTATTATAACCTTATCTTATATTGTTTATTTCAATGTTTACCAACAAGAGATAGATACAATACTATTTAATATAAGGGTAAAAAATTAAAGTAATTACAAATTTTATCTAGAAAATTGAGAACAATAATTGTTTTGAAACAGAGACAAATTCCTTAAACTACAATTAAAATGAAACAGAATATTTGTTATGTTTTATATTTTTCTATATATAATCATATTGTATATTCGCCGTATATATACTATATATACGATGCTCTGCCTTGTTTTAAAGATATTATATACTAGGATAATTTCCATGCGTTGCGCTGGTTTAATATATATATTTTTTATTTATTACATTTTCTAGAAATATATATATATATATATTTTAATATTGTTTTTCTTTTCATTTTAAATATTTTTGTTAATTATTTTAGTATCCTCTAATTTATTATTCTTATTTTTATTAGTCTATTTTTTTTTGTAATCCAACTATTTTATTAATAATATTTTTCTATAAATATTTAAATAATATAACAAAGTTATCACTAACTTTGATATTTTTAATCACACATTATTTTAATTTTCATAGTTTTCATAAATTTTTTTTTAAAAATTAATATTATTATTATTCTAAAATTGATAAAAAAAAATATCAAAATTGATGATGCATGTGCAGTTGCTATTTATATATTAGTGTAAAATAGATGTTGAATTCAATTTTTTTTTTTCTGATTTATTGTATCTTATTTAAATTTTTTTAATTTTGTCTTAATTTCCCTTAATTATTAGTCTTATTTCTCTTTGATTTGTACTGTTAATTGTGATGACCAATGTTTTTATTTGTGTAGTAGTTAGGTTTGTGACACAGTTTTTATGCTCTAATAATTTATATTCTTATTAAATTAGTAGCATTTTTTATAGCAATGTTTAATTTACATTAGATAAGATTTTTTTTTGTTAGAAAGATATTAATCTAAAGAAATAAATATTATATTTTAAAAATTTTAGTAGAGATTATGTTGTTTAATTTTGGAAGCATTTTTTATTTAACATTTTTGCGTAAAGTATTTAGTGGTAATTGAGAGTTTGAGATTTTGTGATTTGGACAATATGTTTTTTTTATTAGATTTGTTGTGTTTGTATGTTAGATTGGTTTACGATGCATTTTTTTTCTTAAAATGTGTTATCTTATTAAATTGATAGTATTTTTTAAAATAATATTTAATCTTATCTTAGATATAATTTTTTTATTAAAAAAATAATAAAAATGAATAAATTAAAAATAAGAAAATAAGTTAGTTAAGATTGATCTGTGTCATCATTTCAAAACTCCACAGAAATGTAATCGTACTATATTTGTTGTATTTATATGTTAAATTAATTTACTCTTAAAATGTGTAATTCTATAATAATAATTTTTTAGTAAAAAAATAATAATAAAAGAAAAAAAGAAAAAAAAAATTTAATTAGTTAAAAATGACATGCGTCATATTTTGGAACTCGGAACTCCACATAAAGATAACGTTACAATATTTGATAGAATTGTTGTCGGATTCTGGTTGGAAAATTCCAGCCGTACTTTTAGACTTGGTAGTATTTTATATTATATCCCATCAACAATAGTGAGATGATCCTTTACTTCTCATAAACCCAACAAGTTGGTCAACGTAGTGGATATTATCATCCATGTTCCCAAACAAACCCTTCATCAGCTTGGCCTTTCTCCTTATCGACTCGCCTTCATCATCCATCATCGCCAATCTAACCGAGTGAGCTACCGAGACAGAATCAAACGAGCCTTCTCTCTCATCTCTCGGCAATTCAACACCAAGTCCCTTCCCCTGCAACAGCCTCGTGTTCAGTCCTTGCTCATTCAGCACCGGTAACAAGATCGGAACTCTCCCGAATCCTAACCCTTCCACCACTGAGTTCCAACCACAGTGAGTCAAGAACCCTCCCACTGACTCGTGACTGAGTATTTTCACTTGTGGAACCCACCCAACATGAACCATGCCTCGACCTTGGACTCGTTCCTCGAACCCGTCTGGAATCTGTGTCTCCAGCCGAGTCGGCTCGTTCCTTAGAACCCAAAAGAAAGGTACTTCTGATTTCTCCAGCCCAAGTGCTAGCTCAGCGACTTCCTCTCGACGAAGACTCGCCTCAGTGCCTAATGACACGTACACCACTGAGTTGACTCGTTGTTTGTCAAGCCACTCCTTTATACAAACCCATGTAGTATCATCGTCGTCATCAATAACCGGAGGAAGAAACCCGGTTGGAAACACCGGTTTATGATACAAATCTCGTAGTAAACTAAACCACTCCGGTTCAAACTCCGGACAGCTACGAACAAAAACCGCATCGCTCGCACGAATCGTGTAACCGAACCGAACCGAGTCAGAAACTCCGGTGACATCTTCATCCGTCTTCTCAACGTACCTTGTGACCTCATGATAACGAAACATAATATTTGATTCAAACGGAACCCACGGCGGCACCACCGTGAAATCTTCCGGCGTCGTTCTGAAATCCTCTATAAGCGACGATGACGGTCCCATGAAACAGAGAGTAGCAGCGTTAAAGAGGCTAAAGAAAGCCTTAGAGATTCCTAGCCCCGCAGCAATAGGAGGAAGCCAGTGAGACGCGTAGTCATATATGACCCAATCCGGAGACGACTGTTGGAGAAACTCAGTCAACGGTTGCTGGAGAAGATCAAAGGCGGCTTTAAGAGATTGTTGCTTGTTGTAAGGGACGTCCATGGAGGATTCTGAGGTGAGATGTAAGCCGGAGATGGGAGGCAGAGGGAAAGAGATGAAAGTAATGGAGGAGGAGAGGTTTGATGGTAATTTGGGAAGTCTATTGATGTTTCTTGGTGTTGATATGAAGGGATTTTTGTACCCTTTAGAGCTAGTAACTTGGAGAGACGAAGAAAAGGAAGGAGATGACCCATAGCTAGCCATGGAAACATGGCTACGTGCATAACTCTTTCTCTTGTGTCCTCCATTTTTGTTATTCTCTGAATCTCCAATAAACAATGTACATATTCCAAATCTATTATGGAATCCACTAAGTGATGGGACTCGAATAAAAATAATGAAATATAAATTAAGAAATATATGAATTTAAAGGTACTATAATATAGAATATAATTTAATATAAATATAAAGAATGGATAAACATTTAATATATGGAAAAGAGATCCGGATACTCTAATAATAATAGAAAAAGACAAAAAAGGGGAAGAGAGAGAATTATTTCTTTCATATAGAAATTGTAAATGTTTTGATGATTTACAATGGATCGATTTTGATAGTTTTGGTTTTTAGAGGTATAAGAAATCATTTACTGTAAGTCTTTTAACAAAAAAAAAAAAAGTTATTGTGTATACATAATGACACTAGACTATACTAATTAATATTTTATTATAATATGTATTTGGTGTTACCTTTTTTTATTGAGTTTCATGACATTAATTTTTAAAGACTAATATCGCTATTGTCTCTTTGGTTATATTTTCATTGTCTCTATACAATTTTTTTATAGAAAAATCTAATGTAAACAAAAATATTATAAAACTCGAGTGGAGGAAACCATAATAGATAAAAGTAGGACAACAATGCAAGTGCACTCTCCAATAATCACGACGACATCTTGTATGTTTGTTAACAGGTATAAACATATTTCTTGAACATAATGGTGGCTTTTATTTTTTTTAAACATATGCAGCATTTTCATACGATCTAACATATGTGACTTCAATATTTTTTTTTTATATTCTTGGGTATATACATATAGTTTTGGAAAGATAGGTTCGATTGTATCACTTTTGATATATAATTGTTTGGTATGGGCAATGTTGGTATTGAATCTCGCACGAATATCCAACGATTGGGTCATATATGACTACGCGTCTCTCCGTGGTGCGAACATAATGAGTAGCAATGAGTAGATCTTGAACCGCATCCCGTACACTATGACAATCTGACTCAATATGTTTTGTCCTTTCGTGGAAAACGAGACTAGCCGCTATGTGCAAAGCAGATTGACTATCACAAAATAACTCCATTGGCTCACCATGATTAACCCCTAAATCATCAAGTAAAAGCTTTCACCACTTCAAGTCTCTCAAGGCTGCAGCCACGACACGATATTTAGCTTCATATGAAGAATGTGAAATTATATTATACTTCTTTGTCTTCCAAAAACCCAGTGAATGTCCTAACAAGGTAATATAAGATGACAAAAGAACACCTTGTTAAAGGACATGAACCCCAATCTAAATCATAGTATGCTGGTATCCGTTTCAACAAAATTCCTTGACTTAGATTGCCTTTCAAGTAACTCACAACTCGAAGTGCTGCATTCCAATGGTTTTCTCGTGGCTGGTACATGACTTGAAACAAAACATGAACCACATAAGAAAGTTATTGCCGTGTGAATGTGAGCTAAACCAGATGACAACAATTTTCCGGAAGTGAGTCGGATCCTCGAACAATGGACTCATCGGGCAAAATTTTGTGGTTATGCTTATTTATACAAGCGTGGTTATACACCCGAGTAGATGCTTGCAAAAAAACTTGATGTTTCTTGGAGAATAAGGTGTCAGAGATATAACTATCGATGGGGTAAGAAGAGTTACCTCATATCGTTGTTGAGGGTTGAATCAGAGCAGGTTGAACACGAGATGTATGTTTATTCTTTGCATGAGTACATTGAGCGTTATAAGTCACATAATCACCCAGACACACTGAAGGTTGTGATACACGTTATCCTAACATAGTCGGGGCTACACGCTTTACCGGTGGAGCTACAACCGATATAACACTCTCCTCTACCACCAGTAGCACGATACGTTCTTCCATTCCCAGTGGTGTCTCGCCCACATGCTCTATATTTCATTAATCACATTAATGTCCTCTGTTACCGTAACAAGTTCAATGTATGTGACATGATTAGGTGTCTCCATGAGTACTGCCTCACTAACATATTAAGCTCAACTCCTTCGGTTATATTAGGACCAGAATAAACACTCCCCCTGTTTCCAAAATACTCTGGTGCTTGTGCCGGAAAGGCCAAATCTTGTTCATGTGCCGCAACATCATCAATGAATTTTTCCAAAGGGTACATGTTTTCATCGAACACATCATCTCTATACATGAAAAAACTCAATTTTCTCAATGTCATATAGCTTCCATCTCTTTTTCCCAAAGGGATAACCAACAAATAAACACTTCCTACTTCTCTCACCAAGCTTATCTTTGTCACGAGATGCCTTGTGAGTGAAACATAAGAAACCAAATACCTTGATGTTTGCGTGAGAGGACACGGTCCCATACAACATCCATAGGGTGTTTTTCCATTCGAGAGACGAGATGGAGTTCTATCGATTACATGTGATACGGTAAGCACACTTTCTCCCTAAAACTTCACCGGAAGAATGGCCTAACACTATAGAGAAAGAGAAGCATTCAATATGTGACAATGTTTCCTCTCCACTCTCTTATTTTGTTGTGGCGTAGCAACACAAGAAGTTTGATGAGAGATACCAGTCTTCAAAAAATACTTAGACATGCACACTAATTTGGTACCATTATAAAGTCCTTATCATCTTCACCAATTTTCAAAATTGGTGTTGCACCATTGTACAAAATTCAGTAAAAGGGTTCAGACTTCACTCTTTTCAAGAAGGAAGTTTATCCACACTGCCCTAGAATAATCGTCAACAATGGTGAGAAAGTAAATTGCCTCAAAACTCGATGGCACTCCATAAGGCCCCTACAAATCACAATGGATTACATCAAAAAGAGATAAAAATTAATTATAACTTTCTGAAAACACTTCACGAGTTTGTTTAGATTTAAAACAAATATTGCACCCTCCAAACTTGTTAGGTTTATTCGCACCATAATTAAATGGTAAAATCCTAAAAGACCATAACTAGGATGCTTTAAGCGAAGATGCCACAAAGTTTCATACTCTACAGCTGTAACTATGTTTCCTCTCGCTATTGTGACTTTCTGGAAGAAATATACACTATCTCGTTCTTCATCGGCTCCTATCAATATCCTCGTAAAACGATCTTGCAATATACACAATGTGTCAGTAAATATAGCAAAACATCTGGATTGCATCAACAACTTGGCCACTAACGACAGCGTGTAGTTAAGATTTTCTATAAACAACACGTTTTGCACTGTAAGCTTATGCAACAACTTCAAGCTACCACTCTGTGTTGCCATAAGTTTTCTTCCATCAGCAAAACATATGGTTAAGGCTCGATACTTTTAATATCAGTGAGTATCCATACATCACCAGTCATATGGTGTGAGGCACATGTATCAAGAATAACCTCACCAATTTGTAATTTACCGTGCAGTTTGTCAGGAATGGGGTAAGACTTTTGAGTCTCGATAAAATAAGTCAGCGATGCCCATTGTTATACATCAAATTGGGCACTGTCGTTGCTTTAACTTGTAATGCGCTTGATCACACTTGGTTTGATCTCTCACACCCTCTCCCACGACCAAATTCTCCTCCGTGACTACAATAATTGTTACCTCTCTCAGTGTACCACTCCGGAAAGCTTATAAGCTACCAACAGTTCTTGCGATCAGCCCGGTAAAGCCTTAGTGAGAACACGCTGATCTACTTTGCGTCGCAGCCGCCAGGAGACCACTCATCGTAGGCGTCTCGACAAGTGGATCAATTTTACCAACAAAGCATACCGCATCTTCCTTGGACTCAGTTCGAGAGGCACCAGTTTTCCTTTCTTGCCAAACAACTCTCTAGTATACAATATTAATATCATGAAGCGGATCGAGCCCAATGATATTAGTGAAAACATTTCCAAATTGAGCTTCATTGAGTCCCATCAAGAACTGATGCACTCGTTCTTCTTCAACTTGTTCAAAAAAAATTTCATACGCACCACAACTACTGTCTGAGACCGGCTTGGAATGGATAAAATCATCCCACTTAAGGACAGGCGCCCAAAATACTCCATCACACTAGAGCCATTCTGCTTACACGAAGCAAGCTCTAACTTGAATTGATGCTCGCACACCGGGTTACCAATCTCTAAACGTCGTTTGATGGCACACTAAAGCTTGTACGCGTCTGGTGTAAAAGCACTAGTTGATCGCAGCGAGCTCGAGATGGAAGCTCGGATCCATCCCACTATCATCGAATTCATAGTTTTCTAAAACTTTGTTTCATTTGGCTTCTCCTCGTATGGACACTTTAGGGTTCCGTCGATGAAGCATATTTAGCGCTTTGCGCGCAAGGCGTTCCATAACTCTTGTGCCCACTCGGCATAGTTTTCTCCATTCAACGTAACAGAAGAGGTTGAAGTCCCTGGGTTTTCAAATGGAGACATATAGTATGATGATGCCATCACACAATCTCCATCATCTGTTTTGATACTGCCACCATTCATCTCTATGTTTCTCTCTGTTTTGTGTGTTTTGATTTTTTTTTGTTTATGTTTTTGTCTTTCCCTTTCTTAGTATTCGATCAAAAAATCTTTGGATCTTAACTCTTACTCTGGTACCATGAAAATCGAGAAAAAGTATATGTGGGAAAGTTATATTCATCCATTCACATACAATCATATTATAAGTTACTTGAGATGTCACTAAATCTTTCAATCCTTACCGACAATATTATGGAATATACACACCCTATATTCTCGGGCCTTAACAGGTTTCATAGTGTTTTCATATATGCTAAGACATCAAGAGCTATGGTAGGTTTCACCCGTATTAAAGTGTTTTTGACATGATATTATATGTTTTTGTTATAAAATGTGATATAATTTTTATAATGTATCACCTAACTAATGAAAAAATATTTTGTACCCGTAAGAGTATAGGAATACTTGAAGAGAAGAGAGAAAGAAAGAATGATATTTGATCTCTCTTCTGATAGAATTTGTGAGATTATTGTGTGAATGTTACAATGAGCTTGATGGTTTATATAGAGGTGAAAAGTATGAATGCATAGTGATG
>VBRH01002157.1:0-12166 GCA_014578085.1 Cardamine resedifolia
TTTGAAAACAAAGGACTTGGATTCATCAAGGCCAAAAGTTTTAAACTCCATTGAGCGAAAAACGACTAAGGTTCTCTTCCTTTCATGATGTTTTGAAAACACGAGACTTGGATTCATCAAAGCTTTATGCTTTCACTCATGAGAGCAAAGCTTTACCAAGGTTCTCTTTCCCTTTTAGAATAACCCAAACCGCACAATCAATAAAAAAAAAACTACAATAGACTCACGCATTTCTTCTTGTCACAAAGAAAGAGAAAGCGGTCCAAGGTTTTAAAAACACAATATGCGGTTTGAGTTGAAAACAAGAAGTGACTTTGAGAAGAGAATGGAGCTTAAAGAAGAAGAGAAAGTGGAGTAAGGAACCAAGCCACTCATGGATCTAAGTGTCATCTCTTTGGAGAAGGCACTAAACAATCCACGGATACAAACTCATGGTTTTCCTTCTTTCTTTTTCTTCACGTGTGGTTATTCACCACAACCACCATCTCTTTCTCTTCATTGTCACTAATCAGATCTTGGTTTCCACACAATAAATGATTTGAGAGATAGAAGAATAGAGAGAATAGAGGAAGAATAAGATGAAGAATAGGATCTAATGCTCTGATACCATGTTAGAATTTGCGGAATATGAAGATTAAGAGAATAGGAGAATTGTAACTATGTATATAGAGAATAGGAAGAATAGAAGAACTAAGAGAATAAGGAAAAAAGTAAGTGATTGATTAATTGTTAATGAAGAGTGTTACAACATATTTATAGTTTAAACAAACCCTAGAGACCCCTAAAATCGGAGCCTATGGAGGAGCCTCTCATTTGAATTCAAATGTGAGTGGATAAGAATATTTTCCGGATTTAAAGGAAATGCGTCTGGTGGCGGTAGGTGACCGCTACGACGGACCGCCACACGTTGCGCAAAAACACGCTTCCAAGAGAAATCTACAGACTGTATGTGCAGCTGGTGGCGATAGGCTACCGCCACAGATGGACCACTACACTCTACAAACATAGCGTAGCGGTAGGCTACCGCCACGGATGGACCGCCACACTTTGCACGTAAACATGCTTCCGGGAAACATCCATAGCGGTCGTTTGACCGCTATGGATGGACCGCTAAAATCGACACACGCATAGCATAGCGGTAGGTGACCGCTACGGATGGACCGCTACAGCCCATGGCGGTAGGTGACCGCCATGACGGACCGCTATGCATAACACGAACGTTTTATAGCTTCCTTGGATCGATCGATCTGATACCCAGATCAATATATTTTGCCCACCCCTAGTCACATCCTTTGTCCAAAATTTTTTTTAGCAATTTAATGAACCATTAACTAAAAATAAAAGAAGATAGATTCATACAGAAAAAGAAACTGATCTGGATGTAATAAGAGAAGAGCCTTCTCCACTAACTATACTCTGAATGTAAGAGAGCAACTTCAATGTATCATATATATATCTAGAGTGCTTATAGATGTATTGAGAGTCATGATTGCTCACAAGACGGACCGGTCCTGTATAACTCTAGGGAGGATGAATAGTTTCTCGGATACCCAGAACTCGTAAGGTATATAGCCCAAGGTAGAGTGGTATGTGATATCGAGAACCCGTAAGGTTATACTGCCCAGAGTAGAGTGGTATGAGTGTGATACCCAGAACTCGTAAGGTAGATAACCTAGGGTGAAGTGGTATGTGATATCGAGAACCCGTAAGGTTATACTGCCCAGAGTGGAGTGGTATGGCTGTTATGCCGAGAACTCGTAAGGTGTACAGCCCAGAGTGGAGTGGTATGTGATTACCGAGTACTCGTAAGGTTGTATTGCCCAGAGTGGAGTGACATGTGTCGAGAACTCGTAAGGTGTATAACCCAGAGTGGAGTGGTATGTGATTACCGAGAACTCGTAAGGTTATATTGCCCAGAGTGGAGTGGCATGAGTTGGATACGGAGAGCTCGAAAGGACTTTGTGGCCTGAGAGTGGAGTGGTATGGATAACCAGAACTCCCAAGACTTTGTGTCTGGGAGTGGAGAGGTTTGATTGTGAGTTATGAGCAAATGATTATGACCAGAGTCTTGAGCCAACGACTGAATGTGAATCACTAAAGCCATTAAGAATTGATCTTAAGTCCGGTGGTGGGGACCGGAGAGGTCAAAGGTGGCCATAGTGTCGGGATAGTTTTAGTTGAATCCGTGCAGATAGAGCGGAAACGTTAGATTCGAGGACGAATCTATGTTAGTGGAGGAGAATTGTAACACCCGTGTTCCAGGAAAACGGGAAGGTTAATTAGTCTCCGGTTATTTTGGGTTTAAATAACGGGGTTTCAGATTTTTATTTGAATCAAATAGAGTTTGTGGGTGTTTAAAAGAGAATCAGAAAGTTTAAGGGTTGTTTTGATTGGATTAATTGATCGAATGAGAAGTTGTGGGGCTGAATTTAAAGGATCAAAGAGTTGGAGGGTGGTTTCGCAAATTTTAGAAGTTGGGTTAAAACCCTAAACTTCTTCTTGTAAACTCACGCCCTCACCTCTCTCACGTCTTCATTTTCGCACGAGCCAACGGAAAGGGAGAAGTTTCAGCGTGAACTCTGAGCAAAGGGAAGGCGCCGGCGAAGAGGCTTGATCTCGCGGCAAGGAGAGAGATAGAGAGAGAGGGACGTGAGGTGGTGTGCGGTGAGGTTGAGCCGTCGAGCGAGAGTTGCAGTCGTGAGGCTCATAGCGTGCAGTCACCACGGTAAGAGCTTCTTCCCATTCATGTCTTGTGTTGAGTGATAGGGTAGAGTTTCGTTGTGTGGTGTGTGGTTTGGTGATGTGGCGGTAGTGGCGTGAGGGTCAAGCCAAGTGATGGGCGATCGTGATTGGCCGGTGATGGATCGTGTGGTCAAGGCCTCTGTGATGTTGAACTCTTCTGTTGGCGGTGGCTTCACGTTGACATCGGCGAGGAAATCACGTGGAGGGAGGCGGTGTGGCGTGGCGGCGGCAAGGCGGCGGTGACGAGTCCGGTGACCACACCGAGGACTCAGGTGTGCGAGGAAGAAGAAGAAGAAGAAGAAGAAGGAAGAAGGGTTGTGTGTATTGTTTTGTCGTTAGTGTTGTTATTGTTTTTATAGATAGTTGACTTTTTTTTTAATTATTTTTTCTAGGTTGCGTTCGGGAATTTTAGGTTTTATCATCTCGCGAGATTTAGGGAAATTGCAGTTTTTCGTTGGGAATTTTTTCGTGCGTGATCAAGGTGAGTGCAAGACCATAGGCTTAGCTGAACAATTTGATATTTGATGTGTTTTCATGATTATAGGCCGTTTACGATCTCTGGTGGGTCTAGATCGAGTGTTTCATGAGATGGTTGATTTATTCGGTATTTTCATGTTAAATTATATTAAATATTTTTAATTGTTTGTGTGTATATTCTGCATATGAGAGTATTGTCTCACTAAGTATTTCTAAATACTTATGATCAAACCAAGAAAGAATGGATGATTTAGACTTGTCGGTTTGTTGATGTTTATTTAGTACTTTTATGATTTATAGTTTATTCTCATTTAATTTTTAAACCGCGAATTTTTTGGTGGAATTGATTTTTAGAGAATTTAATTATTTTATTAGAATTTTCTATGAGTTGTTAATTGATTTTATTATTATTATTTATGGAGATTTTAATATTAAAACAAAAAGATGGGTGCGGTTGTTTCAAACTTCAATATATCTACACTCTGAAACCACTAAATCAGTAGAAAAGGATGCAATGCCTCTCATCCTGCACACTATGTTAAATCATCAAAACTATAATTAACATTCTTAAGGCGGATTTTCACAAATCCAAAATTGATTCAATCTATCAAGTTGCAATTTGTAAGTTTTTTTCATCTACTCTAAGACCCCCCAAAAGCTTTGAGTGAAACCATGATTCAATATGAGTTAAAAAGCTTTGCAGTTCACCAGAAAGTAGAGGTTTCTTGGAAGATAACTAACGAAACAAGAGTTTCACGAAAACCATTTGAATTTATTTCATAATCAAACAACTGTAAAAAGGAAACCAATTCGGTTCATCAGACCCGAAACAAATTAAGGATCAGAAGATAACTAATGAAACCAATCATCCGAAATCTGATTCAAATCCAATTCCAATATAGTCACTATTGGTACAAACCAATTCGGTTCATTAGACCAAAAACACATCAAGGATCAGAACAAAAAGCATAAAAATCTCATTCTCTGCACATTAATCTTAGTCAACACCATGCTTTGATCAAAGATTTCCCACAGGTCCTTTTTGATCTTATACACTATAAGATCCAAATCGGACATCTAGTAAGCGAAAACCAAGACAAAAAAAAGGCAAATGTGCGCCATGGAAACAACACTGCAAGAAAAAAAACAAGGATTTGGCAACAACATAAGATCAAAGATGATACGAACAAAGAAAGAGTGAGGCAAAGACTAGGTTCATAAAACAAACCTGACCTGCATGATATTTCAGTAATAAGAGAAGAGTCTTCTCCATTAGTTGACTTTGGTCATTAGCAGCTCAAAAAGGAACCGTAATGGCTGTGAATAAGACAAGTTAGGAACAAGACACATCATAAGAAAATGCATGGCTATTCTAATGTCACAATCAAACTTTTGACATAACTACTATTCCTGTGCAAGTAGTAAAAATGCTATGAACTTCACTTTCCTAGGCATTTTTCGTGTTAAATGGAATTTATAATCAACAATAAAGTAACAGAATAACTGTAAGAAGACAAATCCGAAAGGTGACTATGAACATTTTTAAGAGTTCACATTTCATTTTCAATTTAATGGATGCAAAACATTGCATATTATATATACATCAATACACTGTAACTACTGAAATTTTCATCTTCTTATAAGTAACCAAACCGGTCAAGAATAAGTAGAGAATGATGCATTTACTACCATCCAGCTAACTAAACGGACAAATCCTTTTTTTTATCTCACTATTAAGCTCGAAATCGACATCTAGTATGCGAAAATCAAGAATACGGATGAATACAAATCCTGTTCTACGTCATCACTAGAACAGCAACATAGAAAGCCGATTCACCTCAAGGATGCTTAAGAAAGCATTTCCAGAAAGCTTTTGTCCAATCTCCCATCATGTAACATATTAGTCACCAAGCCAATTGTTGAAGCATCTGCACAGAACCTGCAACTCCTCATTTCTTTGATGAGTTCAGCTGATGCAGCTTTGTCACCATCTCTAAGGCGTGCTCTGATCAGTGTATTATATGTACGACTATCTGGGAGAGGCCCGACTTCTTTCATTTTTCTGAACAAGGCATCTGCTTCTTGGAGTAGGCGTTTACTACACAAACCTGAGATCATTGTATTGTAGGTTACAACATTAGGCTTCACTCCTTTAAGGCTGAGACTACAAAATAATTCCCAACCATCTTCCACCTTCCCAGCTTTGCACATCCCTTCAATCATAATACTATATGTAATAATATCAAGTTCCATTTTACTCTTTTGCATATACTCGAATACCACCAAAGCTTTTTCTAACTTCCCGTTATTACAAAGTCCATCTAACAAAATGTTGTAGGTCATGATATCGGGAGGCACACCACTAGAAACCATCTGTTTGAAAACTTCTTGGGCATTCTCATAATCTCCTGCTTGAAAAAGCCCTTGGATAAGAGTGGTGTAAGTGACTGTGTTGGCAACCAATCCTCTTTGAGACATCTTTCGGAAGAGTTCCATACCATCTTCTACCTTCTTGGACTTGCAAAATCCCTTTATAAGAGTGCTATATGTCACTACATTTGGAAGACAGTCCTTGCTAACCATGAACTCGAACATGTGTTTGGCCTGGTCTAGGCGATCATGCATGCAAAACCCGTTGATCAGTGAACTGTATGTAAAAATATCAGGATATATAGACCTTTTAATCATTTCATCGTACAAATTTTCAGCTTCTAAAATTTTCCCTTCTTTTACAAACCCATCAATCAAAGCACTGAAAGTTACCACATTGGGGTTGATTTTCCTCTTGATCATATCACTTAGTAGTGTAGATGCATCACTCCATCTTCCGTAATTACAGACGCAACTTATGAGGGAGTTGTAGGTAAAAACATCCGGAGTAATTCCTTTGTTCTCCATTTTGTTGAACAGGTCTAGTGCATCATTCACATGTTTGTGCTTGCAAAGACCATCAATGATTGTGTTGTAGATCACAACACCAACCTCTATGTTCCCTGATTCCTCCATCTTCTTGAGCAGATTCAAAGCCAAATCAGTATCACCTCTTTTACAAAATCCATTTACTACCGCACCGTAAGTAACTAGATCTGGTTGACAACCTTTCACAACCATCCTTTCAACTAGAGCCACTGCTTCTGAAGCTTTGTTGTGGAGAAAAAGTCCATGAATCAGGGTGTTGAATGTGACGGTATTAGGTTTATATCCCAATTCCACCATTTGATCAACCAGACATACTGCATTCGAAATCATATTCCCGTGACAGAAACCATTGAGAAACGAGTTAAGCGTGACTATATCAGGCTCATGACCGAGTTTCATCATCTTGCCAAGAATAGCTAAAGCAAGAGAGAGTTGAGAGGAGCGGCAAAAACAGTTAATCAAAATATTGTAACTATAGAGATCATGTTTAACTCCCAAATTTTGCATCTGGGCGCCCAGAGAGATGACAACATCATACTTCTTCATCTTGGCAATGGCACTCAACAATTTACTGAAATCAACAATGGAAGGAAATGGCCGAGACTGAACCATTTCACTGAACAAAGCAACAGCATCGTCTAGCTTAATATCGTATAGTATCCCATTTCTAAATTTCTCTCTGTAATCACTAGACAAAGCTCGTCCACAGCTACCAAAGAAACTGCAAAGACTAAACAATGGAAAAGCAGTTCCAAGATTACCTTTCTCCACAATACGCCAATAAGTAAATCTCTTTGCTGTTACAGCAACCTTAGATCTAATCATCTTCTCAATTTTTGCTTCCAATGAATCTGCAGAATCAATTAAAATAACAATCAAGTGTTAATTTGGATGTAAAGGAGATAGCTTTACACAGTAAAAGCTGAATGTATGATCATAGCAAACATCATAAAACATCCAATTAGAAAATTACATGAATGAATCGATCCGGAGAACTCAGAAGAAACTCCGGCCACCGGAGAATACAAATATTTTATACAGAAACTACACAAAAAGCATAACCAGATTATCGAAAAACTCAATCAACAAGACAAACCCTAAACGCCAAACAAATATAGAAAGAGAAAATACAGAGAGGCTGTTAAAGGATGAAACCTTTGATTACCACACGAGAATCTGCAAATCGTAGCTTTCCGGCGAGTCTCCCAAAACAGGCTGATAAATCTAGAACCGGTTCAATGTCGGTCTCGGATTTATAACCGGTTTATTATCGGTTTACAATTTCCACTAAAATAAAAACGACGTTACAAAATATTATTGCTGGAAAAGTTGTCAAACACAAATTTTTTTTTTTCTCATTTTTGGTAGATTATTTAAGAGTAGTTTAAATTAAGTAGAACACAAATTCGGGTCATGGTTTGATCCTTAGTAATTTTGATGGCATGTTTCTAGAAAACAATGTGAACCTAAAGGTTGATTGATTTTTTTTTCTTTTTTCTTTTTTGAAAAAAATGGAAGAGTGGGTACCCTTTAAATTTATAATTTGAAGAATAGGTAATTTTCTAGGTACTTTGCTATTTAGGTTGTTTTTTAATCTAAAATTTTTTATCTATCTCACTATTTGCTATATAGTCATTATATAATAAAAATAAATAAATAAATAATTACATAGTAAAAAACAAGTTGAAAGCAAATTTTACCAAATTACTATTTCAATTACAAATTTTCCTTTCTCTCTTTAATTTCGTCATTTTCTCAATTGTCCTAGATTTAATTTTCAAGTTACAAAATTGGAATATAACTTTCTATCGTAATTTCAATCAATTTTTTTTTTCCAGTTTCTAAAACTCAGAAGACAATGGTAGAATCCGATTCTCATAAATCAATGGTAGAGTCGTCAGATTCCGACCCGCCGCCACCACCGTCTAATACATTCACATAACGCCTCTTTGTTGTAAATCGCTACTGGCGTGGAGCACGTCTCAACATATACTCAAAAGCAAGTCTAATTGGTAAACTTGCTTTTATTCTGGAAGGTACTACTACATTGTCGAGGTTGCTGGATTTGTCGGTTTAGTTATGTGAATATCACAGTCGGGGTGGACATTCCGGTTTACGGTTTAGTTCCGGTTAGGCTTTTTGGTTCTATAGAAAATAGAACCATTTAGAAACTGATTGAAATACGGTTTGGTGTCTTAGGTTTACGGTTTTAACGGTTTTACCCGTAATTAATTCGGTTTTGTTTGGTTTCGATTTCGGTTTTTTGATGATTTCTTGATTTTGTAAATTAAAAAAAAACAAAAAAAAAACTCATAATCAATATATTGAATTTGTAATTATATTTGTATTTGTAAAATGTCAAAACTCAAAATCGAACAATTGAAAAATTAAAATTTAAAATTGATTATATTAGAAAACTTAAAGAGAATGAAAGTCAAATTTAATGATGCAGCTTGCAAAAACTATTTGATGAAACTCGAATAAGAAATAAATGAATGATCCAAACCATTAAATTATATATAAGATACATATATATCTAGAGTTTTTGTATACATTTATTATTATTATTATTTTGCGACCGTTTTAAGATACTTTGTTAAAAAAAAATTAAACTAGGTAATATATATATATATATATATATCTATTTAAACATATGTAAAAAATAAATTTAAACATTTTTTAAAAAACCACGGTTTTATGGTTTTAAACCAAACCGAAGCGAAACCGAAATAACTTTTATAATCGTAACCGAACGGGTTTTTAATCAAAACCGAAACCAAACCGAATTACAAATTTACGGTTCAGTTCGGTTCGATTTTTTCGGTTATGGTTATTTTATTAGAATTTGCGGAATGTGAAGATTAAGAGAATGGGAGAATTGTAACTATATACATAGAGAATAGGAAGAATAGAAGAACTAAGAGAATAAGGAAAAGAGTAAGTGATTGATTAATTGTTAATGAAGAGTGTTACAACATATTTATAGTTTAAACAAACCCTAGAGAACCCTAAAATCGGAGCCTATGGAGGAGCCTCTCATTTGAATTCAAATGTGAGTGGATAGGAAAATTTTCCGGATTTAAAGGAAATGCGTCTGGTGGCGGTAGGCTACCGCCACAGACTTACTGCCACAGACTGCAAGTGCAGTTGGTGGCGGTAGGTGACCGCTACGACGGACAGCCACACGTTGCGCAAAAACACGCTTCCAGGAGAAATCTATAGCGGTCGTTTGACCGCTATAGATGGACCGCTACAGACTGTATGTGCAGCTGGTGGCGGTAGACTACCGCCACAGATAGACCACTACACTCTACAAACATAGCGTAGCGGTAGGCTACCGCCACGGATGGACCGCCACACTTTGCACGTAGACATGCTTCCGGGAAACATCCATAGCGGTCAAACAACCGCTATGGATGGACCGCTACAATCGACACACGCATGGCATAGCGGTAGGTGACCGCTACGAATGGACCGCTACAGCCCGTGGCGGTAGGTGACCGCCAGGATGGACCGTCATGCATAACACGAACGTTTTATAACTTCCTTGGATCGATCAATCTGATACCCAGATCAATACTCCCCCTCAAGCTTAGCCGACGAGGAAAGGGCTAAGCTTGAAACCCCGTGATGTATCACTTCATTAAAAACCTTAACATAGAAAAACCTCTTGGGATAAAAACTATGTTAAGGGAAAAAGAGTGTGATCTCCACGGATTAGAGGACATGACGCAACTCTTGACGTGGATATGAGCAAAGACTTGATGTTTCTCGTTGAATAACATGACGCGGATATGAGCCGCGAGACTTTTGATTTCCGGCTCCAAGTAGGATTCTTGGTCATCTTCCAAATGAACTCCGAGTAACATGCTTCTTTGCACCACCATTTGAACTTCTGTCTCTCATGTCTCTTATTTATGGTTGATGTTTTCTTGATCTCATTCCAACGCCATTTCTTATCAAGATAGATATGACTATGATCGCTTATCTTGAATGAGAACTTATGAAAGAGTGAGCAAAGCGGCATAACTCCATAATATGCTTCTAGCCGCTTCTTATCTTTAAAGCTTCTTCAGCTTCTTCTCGTTTCACGTTCTTCCTTGGAAATGTTTCCAGCTAGCTCGTTGTTGCTTCTTTTGCTATTGCTCATGAGAGTTTTAAGCTGAGTTCTTCTAGCCATTTTCTCTTTGTATAATCATTGGAGCTTCTTTTAAGCTGAGCTCTTCTAGCCATTTTCTCTTCGTAGAATCATTGGAGCTTCTTTTAAACTCCACATACTTCATATGAGTACCAATACTTGATGAAGAGGACACTCTCCTCTTCCTTCTTTGGTTCCGGCTTGGTTTGGTTGATTGACTTTTATGAACATGCTTCCATATTAATACTCCCCCTCAAGCTTGGTTGGAGGGGTACCAAGGCAAGCTTGTAGCACACAAAGGGAATTTCCTCTTTCTTTTGAAACTTCTCACAATGTGAAGTGAAGTTTCTTCTAGCACATCCTTCAAGGCTTGCCTTCTCACAAGCTTGAAGGTCTTCATATCAACATTTGGATCTACTCTCCATTAGCTTCATCATGTGGGTGAGGCACTTGTGGATTCACCTATACCCTTCTTGACTCCATTTCTTCTTTATGGACCTCCTCTTTTCATCTACTACTTCTTTGAGAATTCTCACGGTTTTACTCCTTTAAACCTTCAACAAGAGATTCAACCTTTTAAAGTAATTGTCGTGAGGGGTAAGAAAGTTTTAGATGAAAATTTGAGTTTGCAAATAAGAGAAACTAGAGTAATAAGTAAAGTTGATTGAGCTATTTAAAAGATAAGAGTTTTAGAGAGTAGCCTTTATGCTTCTTTGTTGATGGCCAGTTTGAATGGTTGGATTAATAGCTCCCCCTCATGGATTGCTTTCCTCAATTTGAATGGTTGGATTAATAGCCCCCTCATGGATTGCTTTCCTCAACTTATCATCTTGTTGGAACTTGATTCACCTCTTCACCACCTTAGCTAGTATCTCCATTTGATCTTCCACCATAATTGTGTTCTTTTGGTCTGCCTTCTTCTGGTCTGCCTCTTCGGCCAGCCATCTTCCGGTCAGCCTATATCAGCAGGATTTGGGATTGTCAAATGGTCTTACCTGACTTGGTGAGGATCGGTTTCTCATTCCAACATCCTTCCTCAATGTTGACACTTTCTCCTAGAGACAACAAAGGTTAGTGTTTGAAGACAAAAAGAACTTGGATTCATCATGACTTCAAATGCTTAAACTCCTACGAGCAAAGCAAGCCATGGTTCACTTTTTATTTGATACTATCAAAAGTATCTTTGTAACCAGAATGAGAATGAGTAACCGAGAGTATTTGAGTAACCGAGAGTATCTGAGAATGAGTAACTGAGAGTATTTGAGTAACCGAGAGTATTTGAGAATGAGTAACTGAGAGTATTTGAGAATTTTAGTAACCAAGAGTAGCCAATACTCTTTTTCGACTTGAAAAAGGACTCGGATTCAACATGACTTCAACGGCTTCCACTCCTAAGAGTAAAGCAAGCATGGTTATCACTCTTTTTCACCATTTTAAGGACTTTTGGATTCATCAAGAACTCTTATACTCATAAGAGTAAAGTAGATCAAGGATCTCTTCCCTTAAATGATTCACTTTCCTTAATCACAAAGAGAACTTGGATTCATCATGACTCCTTAAACTCCATTAAGTGAGTCATGGTTCACTTCTCTTTGATCATTTTAAGATAAAATTTTATTTTTCTTCCCCTTAAGGGCTTTTGGATTCATCAAGAACTCTTATACTCATAAGAGTAAAGTAGATCAAGGATCTCTTCTCTTAAGTTGTTTTCAAGAGTTAGGATTCAACATGACTTTAAGTACTTTAATCCACAAGGATCAAACATATTTCCCATGGTTCACTATTTTAAAATAACACAAACCGCACACTCAACAAAAAAAAAAAAAAAACTTCAATGGACTTTAGTGTTTCTTCATTTTAGAAAGAAAAACAAGTCCAAGGTTTGTAAAC
>VBRH01002158.1:0-10300 GCA_014578085.1 Cardamine resedifolia
ATTAGGCAACTCCTATGGGACGTTTAAAATTCTGTAGCTGGTTTACATTTAGACCAAGCAGATGCTGGTTTGTGTTTGTTTAGGCAACTATCGTGGGACTATTAAATTAAAGAGCTCAGACATTCAGACATGTCAGTGTGTATCAGCTCTAAAACTCAAATCACTTGTGTCTTCATAAGACAACTCCCATGAGACTGTTCTGATTAAAGAGTTCAAAAAATCGGACGAGTTGTGAACTCTGAAACTTTAACTTTTAGAGGTTTTAGCTATTCCCATTTCCCCTTTGTAGACTAAGCAGCCGCTGATTGTGTTATTTATTAGGCAACTTTGATGGGACTGTTTTAGTTTGATAGCTCACATTTTCAGACCAAGCAGCTGTTAGTTTGTGTTAAGCTTTAGGGGGTTTTCAATTCTTATACCCAATTTGTTAGCAACTCCCATTGATTTTAGAGGTTTAAGGGCCTTTTGCTAATAGCATACCCCTTTGTTATTGAACCGGAATATCGGTTTTAATCCATTCCCATCGGACAGCTTTAATAGAGCTACTGAACATTTAGGGGCTTTTTTCTATTCCCATTTCCCCCTTTGTGTTATCATTAGGCAACTCAGATCGGACACACCCTCTTTTGCAATTCCAATAGCCTTTGTGTTCTGATTTTAGAGATTTAAGGGCCTTTTTAATTCCCATAGCCGCTCTGATTTTAAGCCGACAGTTTTGTGATATCATTAGGCAACTCTTATAAGTTTAGAGATTTAGGGGCTTATACAATTCCCATGCCCCCTTTATAGATTTAAGCCACTGGCTTTGGATTATCAAGTTAAGCCGACTGTTCTGATTTTAGAGATTTAATGGCCTTTGTAATTCCCATAGCCCCTCTGTTTCTAAGCCGACAGTTTTGTGATATCATTAGGAAACTCTCATAACTTTAGAGATTTAGGGGCTTTTACAGTTCCCATGCCCCCTTTAGAGATTTAAGCCATTGGCTTTGGATTGTTATAAGTTTAGAGATTTAGGGGCTTTTACAACTCCCATGCCCCCTTTAGAGATTTAAGCCACTGGCTTTAGGCAATTGCCATCAGACTGTTCTGATTTTAGAGATTTAGGGGCCGTTGTAATCCCATACCCTCTGTTTTAAGCCAACAGATTTGTGATATCATTAGGCAACTCTCATGAAAATGTTATAAGTTTAGAGATTTAGGGGATTATACAATTCCCATGCCCTCTTTAGAGATTTAAGCCAGTGGCTTTGGATTGTTATAAGTTTAGAGATTTAGGGGCTTCTACAATTCTCATGCCCCCTTTAGAGATTTAAGCCAGTGGCTTTGGATTGTTATCAATTTAGAGATTTAGGGGCTTATACAATTCTCATACCTCCTTTAGAGATTTAAGCCATTGGCTTTGGATTGTTATCAGTTTAGAGATTTAGGGGCTTATACAATTCCTAATCCCCTTTTAGATATTTAAGCCACTGGCTTTGGATTATCAATCTAGGCAACTCTCTTTAGACTTGTCTAATTATAGAGCTCACAATAATGCGTCTGTTTGATATTTTGGGTTTTGAAACACACAATACAAAGAATTGTGAAATTGGTAACCACAGTTTAGATATAATTACCTGAAGAGAACATGTAGAAGGATCCTCTGAGAAAAACCTGTGATCAATGAGATGAGTCCTTTCTCTATATTCCTATCCAAATACGAACAAACAAAAGATTGTTAAAACAAACCCATACATGTTCGATTAATTTTACTCAAAATTAAATAAATCGATACAAAACGAGAAAAAGAGCAAATTTTGAAACCCTTTTGAGGTAAATTCGAAGAAACAAACATAAGATCTTCAATTAATTTAACTAAGATAAGTAATTGAAAACTTTTTACAAATTAGAGATTAGGGCAGAACACAACAATAGTGCATCTGTTTAATCTTTTGTGTTTTGAAACAAACAATCCAAAGTAAGAAGTTTAAAAATCAACCAAAAGATTTTACCTGAAGAGTTTAATGAAGACGTCGTGGAATGATTTTCTGGGAAAATCTGTGTCTTCCTATACAAAATTCAACCAAAAGATTGTTCAAAAGACATAATATTTAATTAATCTTACTCAGAATTGATTAAATTAAAACTGAATCGAGAGAAATAACTTAACAGAAACAACGATTGTATGAATTTTGAAACCCTAAGAAGTTAATTCGAAGACACAAACATAAATCTTCAATTAGTTAAACTGAAATCGAGTAATTCAAATAAAAAATGATTACCCTAAGAAGTTAATTAGATGAAGATTACCGACGAACAGAACATAAATCTTCGATTAATTTTATTCAAATTGAGAACAGAACTTAAACGCGTTTTTGTAAATTATGACCTTGAAGAACGACTACGAAAATCGATTTCACAAACAAAACAAATAAAGGAAATCGTAAATAAAATCAGATAAACCAGACGAAAGTGATGAATTGATTTGGAAACTTACAAAGTGAGCAAAATCGCCGGCAGAGGAGTTGCAGAGAAATAAGTACAAATCGCCGGCGGAGATATAAAGGTGGGGCCCATTGCTAGTGATATCGCAACGTTTCTTCTAACGGCTCTCCTCAACTTTAACACGTGCCATTTTCGGAAAGGTTTTGATGGGTATTGTATTATTATTAGTCGGTGAATATGAGAGAGCAATTTTAAAATATGCCAAAACAAGTTTGATTCGGTTTGAAATATTTCGTATTGAGTTCGTATTTGGATTAAGTAATTAAAACAAGTAATTAATTCTAACTAAAACTATATATTTATAGTATACTTTAAATGTATTTTGTATATACAATTTAGTAAAGTTACTAAATTTTGTTAAATTTTCTACTTATTTGATTCGCGTTGCACAAAATTCAAGAAGATTTTTTTATAATTATTTTAAGCAAATTTAATTGTTCGGTTTTAATGCAAAAATCCCAAAACAAAACCTTCAACATCTTCAAATGAAAGTGTTAATCTTTAGAAAAAAATTATTACTATTTCTAATTGAAATTTGAAACTTTGAATTTAATTTGTAACTACCGCGATTGAAGATGAGAACAAAAAGGTTAATATTACATTAAGGATGAGCAAAGACCGAGGCAAAGAGTCCATGAAGTTTCCAAAATAATAATTACAATTTATGTGACCAAAATCAATATGTAAATGTTAAAATCATACTTTGAAAATTATATAGTAATAAATATATTTTAGATCAATAATTAAAATTAATATGGTTAATTAAGATTAACAGTATGATTAGATTAAATTATAGACATTATAAGCATTTAGATGAAGATGTAGATTTACAAAAGTTAATTCTAATAGTTCATTTGAATGAAAATAGTTCATTCTAATGGATTATCCAGATAAACAACCGAAAATGAAAACGAACAGATGAATTATCCAAATTGAATATTTAGATGAATCATTTGAATGAAAATGCTAGATGAGCAAACGAACGACCCCTAGTCGGTATCCATTATGTTTTATACGATCTAAAACTCTAAGAAATCAGAAAGAAATAACCTAAGAACTAACTTAAATGCAAGATTAACTTGAAATCAAGAGGATCTTACTCCGTTGATAAGTCTTTGGTACAATCCATCCCTAGATGATAAGTCTTTGACATAGTAAAGTGATTCAATTTGCTATACTTGTGTTAAGAGTGCTATTTTTACATACATGTAGAAGATTGCAGAAAGAAAAAACATACATGTAGAAATATACAATGTGTGGTGTGTATATATAAACAGATTCTTCGGAAACTCTTTTTTCTAGAAAACATGAAAATGAACCAACCAGATTCGTTAGGAATTGCACAATTGGTTCACAGGATCAAAACCTTTTCTATATAATAAACCAGGTCAAAACCAAATCATACATATCGAATTCTATTTCTATCCAAAAGATTTCAGAAAAACCTGACAGTAACCAATTAGTCAAAAACCGTTACCCATTACCGATTTAAAGACAAACCAATTTTACCGGTTTGTTATCACATATTTCAGTCTTTCTTCACTGCCAGAGATTGCAAATCGTCGAGGAAATCTTGAAGACACAAATCATCAGTGAGAACAATATCTGAACCACCAGTATTATCTGTTTTCTGAGTCACTGAAGGATTGAGCTTAGCTAGAAGAAACCGAGCTTGGCTACCGTGCTGGTCACACCGCACAATCCGCGGCATTGGGATCCGATCACTCACTAACTGCACCGCATCGATTTCAGGTGCTTCTAAAAGGTTCCTGAAAGTTTCGTGGTTTGGGTCTTTGTGATACTCGAGTTTCCTCCATTGAGCGATCTTTGATCCGTGGTGGATAACAACGTAGAAGTATGAATCGAATAGCAAAATCGCATCTGGGGTAATTGACCGGATATCGAGAAGGACTGGAACCGGTGGTCCGTCGAATGAATACCGGAGAAGTGTTGGTTGAATCATGATGATTGAGTTTACTACTCCTTCTCGGTTTAACATTAACCGGAAAAAACCAGTCTCATCAGGGGAATTGTTGAAGACGTCAAGAAACTGTGATCTTCGTAGATAGAACATGAACTGAGGATAAAGAGAGAAGTTTGGAGTCAACCTGAAAGAAGATGGATCTTCTTGGATATAATCCCCGAACCGTGAAGCAAAGCGGATTAAACCGTCATCTAACCATACAATAACGTCTCTTGCATATGACTCCTCTGCTCGGTTAATTGCAAGGCGTGCCATAACTGAAGCCGCTGTTTCTTGGTCGAAACCTGACGAGATTTCCGGCGATTTTCCAGCAGCCCATCTTCTAGCAACCGTTGTAACCCGTTTCCTCATTCCACCATTTCCATACCGATACCGAGTAATGAACTGAATGAAGAACGCAGAACCAGGCTGTGGTTTTCGATTCTGTTCGTTGTTTACATGGAAGAAGAAGGCAACACATGTCTTATTTGTAACAGTGCTCGTTTTCCACATATATGTCCCGCCTTCACCGATCTCTGTTTCACTCACTATATCGTTCTTCCGTCTTAGCGACACAACAGGACCGAGCGCACCGCAGATTCTCATATCCTTAGTCGTCACAACTTCTAAAGACACATCAAAGTACATATTCAAGTTCCCATCTGCATCGCGGCTGAATATATGTCTCAGACATTTTTTGAATTGCTCGGATTCAAAAGTTTCTCCAAGTAAGAGAAATCCACCAGACATCTCCACTGCGTGTCTTAGCTCAGCTGCTCCAACTTGGTCAAGAGAGCAAGCAAACACATCAAGAGCAGCGGACGAATCACAGAGCCTCTTTGCTAGGTTTTTGTAAAACCCACAAGATTTGTCGTAATAAGACACTTGACAAGTGATAATATCTCTGTGGGTTCTGATAGAATGGCTTAAATTTGAGTCCACGATGATCCCAGGGCCTCTTGTCGCAGGCCCTGATGTGAAAACCATAATCCGAGAACCCGTGGTTACAGAACATCCCTCGAGCAGTCCTAACGCTACTGAGATAGCAACACCGGTTGACCTATGAGGCCGATGACCTGGTTTAACATCAACCAATGGAACAATTTCTTCAAAAGCAGATGTTATGATAAACTCACATTCACCCAACGGAAGCAAGAAACTCTGCTTCCGAATCGCTGACATCTTCCCATGATGAAGCTGCTTCGTATATCCCAGTCCCAAAAATTGTTGTATCTGATGAAGTTTTTCCATTAAAAAAACAAACTTTATCAAATTCAACACAGCTAAGAAGAAGAATCTGTTGAAACAAACAATCAAAGATGAAACAAAAGAAGATAAAGAAACCTAAAAAGAGTACTTGTTTACCACATAGAGCTTCAAATCACTACACATGAACAATTCAACACACTTATAGTCATCAAACTAAGTGATTAAAACACTAATCAGAAGAAAAGAACACAATCAACTAAATGAAAAGCATATATGCATCTTTCTATTGTATCTAACTAAATCAAATACCACCATTTGTACAAGAAACGTTACCCAAATCAAGGTTTTACACAAAAAGCCTCAATCACACTAGCAACCAACTAAACATGAACGATTTAACACACTTCTAGTTATCAAATTATGTGATTAAACACTAATCAGAATATGTGATTCTCAAGCTTTTGCGTCTTTCTACTGTATCTAACTGATTAAATCAAATTCCACCATTAGTGCAAGAAAGAAGCTAAAACGTTAACCAGAGTCTTGAACCAAGGGTTTTACCTTCTCTGAAGAAAGGTCACGCTCGCCATGAAAGACAACAACTTTAGAGCAATCAGAAAACCCCAAATCATAAACCCTAACCATAGAATCAAAAGTAATCAAAGCCACCAACGAATTCTCAGGCAACTGTTCAATCACTAACAGAACCTCACTTCTCAAAGCCCTTAACTCATCCTCAACCATAGAACCATCAACAACAAACACAAACGCAGGTCCAAGCTCACCAATCACACCTCCACCACCACCAACAGTAGAAGAAGCAAGAGACGAAAAAGACGAATTCGAACTCAATTTCTGCATCCCTTGACTCAATCCATTACTCCAGCTCGCAGCAGCAGCCGTCGGAGTCGATGTCATCGTCGCAGATTTACGCGGCGGCGGAGAGTATTCAACGGCGCTGTAAGTCGGAAAAAGCTCCGCCGGGAGATTAGTTTCAGTGATTCCGGAGTAAGATCGAGGGAAAGGGTTTTTGTGAAAGCAAAAGGGACAAGACCAGATTCGTGATTGATAATCAACACGAGCGTAAGGGTTTAACACAGCTCCACATCGAGAACAAATCAATGGATCATAAGGAATCGTTGGAAGCTCAGAGAACTGCATCAATGGAGTATACATGATACTTAATGGAACAACTAGAGATTTGCAATCGGATTTTGTAGTTGGCCATGAGTTCCATGACCATCTTAAACCTTCGATCGCTTCTAATTCTAAGAAATCCATTATCAGATCTTCGATTTAGTGGTTGAGGATTTTCAAATCCGAACTCATGGATCTAAGAGGATTTGGAAATTTCGTCAGATCAAGTTTGTTTTGGTTTCTCGGGGGAAATGACAGAGAAATCGGAGGAAAAAGATTCCACCGGAGTTTTTTAGAATTTTTCCGGCCGGGTGAAGAATTAAAAAAGGGTCCCATTAAAAAACATTCTTGGACTTTTCACTTTCAGATCAATGAGAAGTATATTCGTTCTTAGGATATTTTATGGGAAAAATATCTTAAAGCACATTTAAATCCTCATCTTAACTTTCAAACTATTGTATAAATGTATAAGTTTTCGTTAATTTTATTATTAAATTGTTAATTAATGTTAAGTATGCCATTTGAAGCACGACGTTAAATCGAGAGATGAAACATGTTTATGCGGTTAAAGCTTTCGTTATCAGCCTCTGTTTAATCAACATGACGTCGTTTATCTCTAAAAAAAAAAATCTCAACTTTCAAATTATAAACATTTAAATTTTCAATTATTCAAAATGTCGTTTAAATGTTTAAGTTTTTATTGACTTCATGATTAAATAGTTGATTATGCCTTTTGGGGTACGACATTACATCGAGAGAATTAACACTTTTACGGAGTTAAAAGATTTAACATTCTTTTATCGATTATTTGACTTTCCAATGAGTATTAAGAAATTTTTTTATCGGTTATCGCCAACACTTAATGTTTAAACCGATAAAAAATGTTAAAGCTATTAAATATTTTCTTAATAACCGATTCGATGGATGCAGATCGAATCGATTATCGCCAATGCTTAAGAAACTCACATCTTGAGGGTTCTTAGGGAACTCCATGATAATTTTTTAGAGATTCTAGGTGAGATCAGGAACTGGTCTTGAATTATGTTTCTCCAAAGGTGAAATATAATTTGAGTAGATTATTTACTTATTGATTATGGTTAGATCTCGATAAGCGTCTGAAAGTAAAAAGATAAGTTAAACGATGAATCGTCGGAACATTGGTCGTTTTGATAAAGCAGAAGCTGCTAACGAACAATTTAACCCGTAAATGTGGTATATCTCTCGATTTAACTATGTGCTTCAGATAACATAGTCAATAACCATTTAATGATGAAGTAAATAAAAATTTAGACAAGGATATTTTTAGAAGTTGAGGGTCAGTCTGTTTTTCAATTTTCCCCATTCGCTTTTAATTACAAATATTTGGGCTTTACGACCCAAATAACGAAACCCAATAAGACATTTTAGGACTAATCGGGAAGATCTCTTCACTGAGACGGCGGGGAGAAGAACGGAGGAGAAACCGCCGGAGAGGGAAGCAATGCTTGGTCTCTCATACGGTGAGATTTTACTCATCATCGGCGCCACAGCTGCTGTTGTAGGTTCGTCTCTTCAATACCAGCTTCGATCTTTGTGTCCTTCCGTCAAATTTCTCAGCAGATATATATATATATATATATAGTTTGCTTTTAATCGAATGATTTGATTGTTTAATCAATACTTAATTTTAATTCAGTGAATTGGATAATTTTCAGGTCCCAAAGATCTTCCGATTTTAGCTAGAGCTGGAGGAAGATTATTCGGACGAGCCATTGGCTACATTAATATGGCTCGTGGTCACATAGATGGTGTCATGAAACAACCTCAGATGCAAGAGGTTCTTCTTCTTTCTTGAATTTTACATTTCAAATCTCAAGATTACATTTTAATCTTGAATCAAATGGGATTTGTGTAGTGAATTTGAATGGTTTAGTGGCTAATTTAGTTTAAGGAATGTGTAGTCAAGTGTTGTGATGTTACTTACTCTCTCATATTATTGTTTAGATATCGAAAGAAGTTCAAGATTTACGAGCACAAGTAGACGCGATTAGCCATGGAGCAAGATTTTCTCTATTTGATTCGAGTCCTTTGACTCGAAGAGTAGACAATCATCCTCCAGAACCTAGTCCAAGCACCAATGGTATATAAAACCACTTAGAGTCACTAGTTTTATTGCTTGTTGTTTCTTATTTGATTCTGTTATATTGTAGGGAATGTTACATCGGTTAATGTCGAAGAAAAACAGAAGCTTGTAGATCATTATACAAAGGTCTTTTTAATGTTTATTATCCTTGTTGTTTCTCTCTTTGGTTTTATATAATTGTGTCATTCATACTCTATTCTTGTTATGTTCTTAAAAGGCTCAAGAATTTAGTGGCTCCTCGTTGTCTTCGGTTAATCTGCACGCTCAAGCAACAGCATTTGCACGATTGTCTCAGACGGTTAGTGGGAAGACTGATACTTTAAGTAGTGATTCAGGTCACTTACCTGTTCTTCCTGTATCAGCTGAGATGGCTAAGTTGCTTCCTCATCGCAAAGGTAGAACCGTAATCTAAAAGCTTTGAGTTTAGAAACCGAAAGTTGCTTACGCCAAATCTCTTTTGGTTGCAGAGAGTGCAAGAGGATCTGATTTAATGCTGGAAGCAGTTCTTGAAGCGGAAGTAGCATACAATGCGAAAAGCTTTTTCGCAGAAGCCGAAAAAGAAACTCCAGCTTTAAAAGGTGAGGCAAATCTCTTTAGTCTACTCTCGTTCTACGTTTAAGATAAACAGTTTTAGCTCAAACTACAAGCTATCGTAAATTGAACCGTGGTCCGAATAACATACTGGTTGTTTGAAAACCTTCTTGTGACTGTTGCAGGGAAGTTTTCGGGTGACTGGAACGCAGAAAGTTAAGTCAAAGTTTTGGACCTTTGGTGATCATCGGCTACGTAGCGTCAGCAGAGTGGGCCTTGTTATTTGAGTGGGCTTTTTTGCTAAATGGGCTCAGAGCCTGACCTCCGTTTCTGCTGCGGCCACAAGTGCTCTATAAAGTTGGTGAAATAACTTTACTAATTTATCTTGTAATTAAGGGTTGAATGTAGGAATCTTTCTTGAACATAGCCGTTCAAACGTTTTTTTTCCTATACAGTACTTACATTTTCGATTTGCATTCCAAAAAATTTTAAAATTTTAGTGAACATCACAAATTATCCGATTAAACTCAATTCGACATGTCAAATTAAAATGTTGATTTTTGTTTAGTTAATCACTAGTTACGTTTTTTTTTTCTGAATAATAAGATGAAAGTAAAATTTTATTTTAAAGCTTTTTTATTAGAAATATGAAATAAAAAATTTGTAAACAAACTGTTAAGTAATAAAATGTTTATATATATATATAGATATATATCTAAATGTAAAAGCATATATAACGATTTTAAATTAAAATAGTAAAAATGATTATGGTGTTGCGCATCTAATTTATTATATTTTGTGTATGTCATAATATTTGGTGTAGTTGCGCACATGACACATGATACTTCGTGCAT